>PVHX01009103.1:59543-78751 GCA_004024805.1 Geosciurus inauris
TGGCACCAGGGACTGAACTCAGGGGCACTCGACCACTGAGCCACATCCCCAGCCCTATTTTGTGTTTTATGTAGAGACAGGGTCTCACTGAGTTGCTTAGTGCCTCGCCATTGCTGAGGCTGGCTTTGAACTCGCGATCCTCCTGTCTCAGCCTCCCTAAGTGCTGGGATTACAAGCGTGAGCCACCACGCCCGGCTCCATTTATTGATTCTTGATTTTACTTCTTTCACTGTAAGAGTCTTGTTAAGGATGTAAGGTCCTAATCCGACATGATCAAGATTCAGGCCTACATTTTCCTCAGTTATGCACAGGGTCTCTGGTCTAATCCCAGGTCCTTGATTCACTTTCAGTTGAATTTTGTGCAAGGTGAGAGATAAGGGTTTAGTTTCACTTTGCTGCATATGGATTTCCAGTTTTTCTCCAGCACCATTTGTTGAAGAGGATGTTTCTCCAATGTACGTGTTCAGCACCTTTGTCTAGTATAAGATAACTGTATTTAAGTGAGTTTGTCTCTGTGTCTTCTATTCTGTGCCATTGGTCTACATGTCTATTTTGATGCCAGTACCATGCCATTTTTGTTACTATAGCTTTGTAGTATAATTTAAGGTCTGATATTGTGATGCCTCCAGCTTCACTCTTCTTGCTAAGGATTGCTTTGGCTATTCTGGGTCTCTTCTTCCAAATGAATTTCATGATTGCCTTTTCTATTTCTATAAGGAATGATGTTGGGATTTTAATTGGAATCACATTGAATCTATGTAGCACTTTGGGTAGTATGGCCATTTTGACAATATTGATTCTGCCTATCCAAGAACATGGGAGACTTTTCCATCTTCTAAGGTCTTGTTCAATTTCTTTCTTTAGTGTCCAGAGGTCTTTCACCTCTTTTGTTAAATTGATTCCCAAGTATTTTTTTTTTTTTGGTACTGGGGATTGAACTCAGGGGCACTCGACCACTGAGCCACATCCCCAGCCCTATTTTTGTGTGTTATGTAGAGACAGGGTCTCACTGAGTTGCTTAGTGCCTCGCCATTGCTGAGGCTGGCTTTGAACTCGCGATTCTCCTGTCTCAGCCTCCCTAAGTGCTGGGATTACAAGCGTGAGCCACCGCGCCCGGCCCAAGTATTTTTTTAAAATATATTTTTAGTTGTTGATGGATCTTTATTTTATTAATTTATTATTTATATGTGGTGCTGAGGATCGAACCCAGTGCCGTACACATGCTAGGCAAGCGCTCTACCACTGAGCTACAGCCCCAGCCCCCCAAGTATTTTTTTTTTAGGCTATTGTGAATGGGGTAGTTTTCCTAATTTCTCTTTCTGAGGATTCATCACTGATGTATAGAAATGCATTTGATTTATGGGTATTGATTTTATGTCCTGCTACTTTGCTGAATTAATTTATTAATTCTAGAAGTTTTCTGGTGGAATTTTTTGGATCCTCTAAGTATAGAATCATGTCATTAGCAAAATAATGATAGTTTGAGTTCTTCTTTTCCTATTCATATCCCTTTAATTTCTTTCATCTGTCTAACTGCTCTGACTAGTGCTTCAAGTACTATGTTGAACAGCAGCGGTGAAAGAGGGCATCACTGGACTGGGGTTATGGCGCAGTGGTAGCGTGCTCACCTAGCACGCGTGAGGCACTGGGTTCGATCCTCAGCACCACATAAAAATAAAATAAAGATATTCTGTGCACCTACAACCAAAAAATAAATATTAAAAAAAAAAAAAAAAGAAAGAGGGCATCACTGTCTTGTTCCCGTTTTCAGAGGGAATGCTTCCAATTTTTCTCCATTTAGGATGATGTTGGCCTTGGGTTTAGCATAGATTGCTTTTACAAAGTTGAGGTATGTTCCTACTATCCCTAGTTTTTCTAGTGTTTTGAACATAAAAGGGTGCTGTATTTTTTTTTTTGTTGGTACCGGGGATTAAACTCAGGGGTACTTGACCACTGAGCCACATCTCCAGCCCTCTTTTGTGTGTGTGTTTTTTGTTTTTGTTTTTTTTTGGTACCAAGGATTGAACTCAGGGGCACTCAACCATTGAGCCACATACCCAGCCCTATTTTGTGTTTTATGTAGAGACAGGGTCTCACTGAGTTGCTTAGCGCCTCGCCATTGCTGAGGCTGGCTTTGAACTTGCGATTCTCCTGTCCCAGCCTCCCAAAGTGCTGGGATTACAGGCATGTGCCACCGCGCCCGGCTAAGGGTGCTGTATTTTGTCAAATCCTTTCTCTGCATCAATTGATAAAATCATATGATTCTTATCTTTAAGTCTATGAGATGTCTCCTGTATATATAAAGAACTCAAAAAACTTGGTCGGCGCGGTGGCGCAAGCCTGTAATCCCAGCAATTAGGGAGGCTGAGACAGGAGAATCATGAGTTCAAAGCCAGCCTCAGCAACTGCAAGGAGCTAAGCAACTCAGTGAGACCCTGTCTCTACATAAAACACAAAATAGGGCTGAGGATGTGGCTCAGTGGTCGAGTGCCCCTGAGTTCAATCTCCAGTACCAAAAAAAAAAAAAAAAAAAAGAACTCAAAAAACTCAACACCAAAAAAAAACCCAAAACAACCCAATCAGTAAATGGGCTAAGGAGCTGAACAGACATTTCTCAGAAAAAGAGATACAATCGATCAACAGACATATGAAAAAATGTTCAACATCTCTACCCGTTAGAGAAATGCAAATCAAAACTAAGATTTCATCTCACACCAGTAAGAATGGCAGTTATCAAGAAAACAAACAACAAGTGTTGGTGAGGATGTGGGGAAAAGGCACACTCATACATTGCTGGTGGGACTGCAAATTGGTACAACCACTCTGGAAATCAGTATGGAGATTCCTTAGAAAACCTGGAATGGAACCACCATTTGACCCAGCCGTCCCACTCCTCGGTCTATACCCAAAGGACTTAAAAACAGCGGGCTACAGTGACACAGTCACTTCAATGTTTATAGCAGCTCAATTCACAATAGCTAAACTGTGGAACCAACCTAGATGCCCTTCAATAGATGAATGGATAAAGAAATGATGGTATATATACACAATGGAATATTACTCAGCAATAAAAGAGAATAAAATTACGGCATTTGCAGGTTGGATAATATCGTGCTAAGTGAGGTAAGCCAATCCCCAAAAACCAAAGGCCGAATGTTCTCTCTGATAAGTGGTTGCTGATCCATAATGGAGGAGGGGGCATGGGAAGGATGGAGGAACTCTGGTCAAAGGGGAGGTGGGGGGAGGGGCATGGGGACAGTAAAGGTGGTGGAATGAGATGGACATCATAGCCCCAGCTTCATGTATGACTCCACATATGATGTGATTTTACGTCACCTACAACCAGAGAAACGAAAAGTTGTGCTCCATCTGTGTACAATGAATCAAAATGCATTCTGCTGTCATGGAAACCTAATTAGAATAAGTAAATTTAAAAAATGTAGATACCCTGTGACTGCCCATTAAGTCTGAGGTGCTAGTCTTTCTTAACACATTTTAAGGGGTTTGTGGGTGGCTCAAAGGTCACCAACCTGTCTGGGCATCCAAGTGCCCTCAGTCCACTGCTCAGTATAGGGCGGCGAATTGGGGCGTGGCATGAACAGGTTTCCAGGCCTCTTCCCGAGGTGTGACTACACTCTTCTCTTCCGCTCGACTTCTAGGGCCGCAGGGAGGCCGAGTGTGCCGCGCGCAGGGACCCTCCCGGCCGCCAGGGGCCGCTGCCACCCGCTGCCGCCGCTGCGTCGGTGCGGGACGGCGGAACGCACGGCTCGGCTTCCGCGCGAGGCCGGACCGCGTCCGCTGCCGTCCCGGTCCCCCAGTCGGCCGCGGCGGCGTGCGGCGGCGGCGTGACCATGTACGCGGTCTACAAGCAGGCGCACCCTCCCACCGGCCTCGAGTTCGCGATGTACTGCAACTTCTTCAACAACAGCGAGCGCAACCTGGTGGTGGCCGGGACCTCGCAGCTCTACGTGTACCGCCTGAACCGCGACGCCGAGGTAGGCCCGCGCCGCCCGCGCGCCGCCGTGCTCGTGTGCGCCGCCGGCGACTGCTGCGCCGCCGCGCTCGGTGGTGCGGGTGCGCCCGGAGCCGCCTGCGCGCCCGCGGAGGGCCCGCCGCCGCCCCCGCGCACCGTTGGGTCAGCCTGCTGCCTGCCGCGCCGCCGGGAGGCTAGCGGGCCCGTCGCGAGAGCTCGGGCCGGCCTCGCACTTGCCATCCTCCTGCCGCGGCCTCCGAGCTGCTGGGCTACAGGCGTGCGCCGCTGCCCCGGCCGAGAGCGGCGTTGCCTGTGTTTGGAAACTGCCTCCCGCAGGCGGAGCCGAGGAAGGCCGAGCCCGCGCGGGGACACACTGAGGGGCCGACCGGGAAGGCTTCTTGCTCTCCCAGGAACGAGGCGGGCTCGCCAGCGGAGCGGGGCAGGTGCCCGGGCGGAGGAAGCCACCGCTGCCCAGAGGGCGGAGAGGCCCGCGGGGAGCGGAGCGGTCGGCGGGGCAGGCTGCACCACCTCACCCTCACCCTCCTGGGCACCTTTCCCAGCGCACGTGTGTTTGTGCATGAAACATGTGCGGCTCTGTTGAGGTATACATGACCTAGCAAGCCAAACAAAAAAGGATGGGCTGTTTTAGTGAGAGCTTTGTAATTGAATATGTTGAAAAAACTTGGCTTAAGCGGGGCGTGATTGCTCATGCCTGTAAACCCAGGAGCCTCAGACAGGAGGATCGCAAGTTCGAGGCCAGCCTCAGGAATTTAGGGACACCTTAAGCAACTTTGTGAGACCCTATCTCAAAATAAAGAATGTTAAAAAAAAAAAGAAGGCCATGTTTTGAAATTAGTACTTGACTTTTTTTTTTTTAGCTGTAGATGGACACAATATCTTTATTTATTTTATGTGGTGCTGAGGATCGAACCCAGTGCCTCACGTATGCGAGGCAAGCGCTCAACCGCTGAGCCATAACCCCAGCCCCCATACTCAGCCCTTTTATTGTTGTTATTTTTAAATTTTGAGAGTCTCACTAAGTTGTTGAGGCTGGCCTCAAACTGGCAGCCTCTCCAGTTGCATGCACCACCACATAGCCGGCTGAATGAGTTCTTGCAAGTCAATACACATAAGCACCACCTTTTTTTTTCCTAAATGAGAGCATTTTGTTTCTCTTTTTTTGTACTGGCGATTGAGCCCAGGACCTCACACAGGCTAGTCAAGTGCTCCATCACTGAGCTACCCCCAGCTCTTTATTTTTGATTTTGAAACCAGGTCTCAGTTTACCAGGCTGGCCCCGCAATGGTGATCCTCTCACCTCAGCCTCCTGAGTCGCTGGATCTGTGGCTGTGTGCCAACACACTCTGCTAAGAGTATCTTTGACTGTTTCCTCAAACTTGTGATCCTCCTGCCTCAGCCACATGAGTTGCTGTGGGTGGACCTTGTATTCATTAGTATTTGCCACGTAGCAGGTTACCCTAAAACTAAGAAGCTAAGGAAGTAGGAGTATCTTTCAATTTTGAGGGTCTGCAGTAAGGAGCAGCTCAGCAAAGCCGGCCCTGATGGGCTCCCCACGGGGCTGTGGTCCTCCGGGCTCAGCTGAGCTGGAGTTCTGCCTGCACTGTCAGCAGGAGGCCTCCACTCTCAGCATGGGCCCCTGCAGCACGCAGACTGCCAGTGAGGTAGATCCTCTGAGACCAGGTTCTGGTCTCAGAGGTGACTACTGTCCCTTCCGACCTTTCATGCTGGTCCTGTTGACCAATTCTGGTACAGTGAGGGAGGGGATGCAGAGCTGTGCATGGTGGGGCAGGGTTGTAGGGCTGCTTGAGGTGCTGGTGAGCTGATTCCACAGGAGGTAGCAGTCAAGAGCAGCAGGTAGGGATGGGAGTGGGGTCTGGGCTGGAGACAAGCTTGGGGTCTTTGGCCTTGGAGAATGTCTGCCCTTTGAAGCTGGTGTAGTTTCCCAGAGATGGCCAAGAACAGGGCCCTGGGCACCTCAGCATTGCGAGGATGAGACAGGAAGAGTTGGTGGGCAGGCAACCAGGGAGGCAGGAGGAAAGGCTGGGGGTACAGCATGTGGGACATGACGAGCTGGGACAAGATGGGCTGGGGGCAGGTGGGGTTGTGGCCTGACCTGAGGAGAGTGGAAAGTCTTGGGAAGGAGGAGGCTTGGTAACAGTGAATCCAAACAACTGTCTGGAGGCTGTGCAAAGGAAAGCAAAGACATGGGGCAGTAGCTGACAGGGAAAGCAGGTTTTCAAAGGTCAGAGAAATGGCAGCTCATCTGTGCGTGGAAGGGAGCGAACTGGGCTAACCAGCCAGTCACTCAGCCCACAGGAGCAGGAGCGATCCTTCCTGTCACTCATTGTGAAACATGCAAAGAAGGGTACTAGGGATTGAACTCAGGGGCACTCAACCACTGAGCCACATCCCCAGCCCTATTTTGTGTTTTATGTAGACTGAGTTGCTTAGCACCTCGCTGTTGCCGAGGCTGGCTTTGAACTCACGATCCTCCTGTCTCAGCCTCTCAAGCTGCTGGGATTATAGGCGTGTGCCACTGCACCCAGCTGTCTTCTCCCCCCTTGAGCTCAAGCCATCTTCCTGCTTTGCCCTCCTGAGTAGCTGGGACCACAGGCAAACACCTTCATGCCTAGCTCTCTGGCTCTTAAGGCCTCCTTTTTTTCCCCTTGGTACTGAGGATTGAGCCCAAAGCAAGTGCTCCACCATTGTACTACATCCTCATCCCCCCCCACACCTTTTTTATTTTTTTAATTAAAAAAAAATTCTGCCGGGCGTGGTGGCTCACGCTTGTAATCCCAGCACTTTGGGAGGCTGAGACAGGAGAATCGCGAGTTCAAAGCCAGCCTCAGCAACGGCGAGGCGCTAAGTCACTCAGTGAGACCCTGTCTCTGCATAAAACACAAAATCGGGCTGGGGATGTGGCTCAGTGGTTGAGTGCCCCTGAGTTCAATCCCTGGTACCAAAAAAAAAAAAAAAAAAAAAAAAAAATTCTTTGAGGCAGGGTCTCACTAAGTTACCCAGGCTGGCCTCAAACCTGCCTTAGCCTCCTGAGGGTAGGGTTATAGGCGTGACCACCTTGCCTGGCTCACCCTCATTTCCAAGCTTTGCGCCTCCCGGTAGCTACGGCACCTTGGCTGTGGCTGGAGGCTCTGTGGAACCTATGCTGTGCCTGGAGCAGCACCTTTAGGCTCAAGTCTGTGGGTGCATAGCTGGGCAGGTTTAGGGGCACAAGGTGAGTGCAGGCAGCAGGGGTGCTGGCCTCTTGGGAGGCTGAGAGGCAGAGGCTTCCTGGGGGCACTGGTCCCTGATTGGGAGGTGGACGGCCAGGGAGGGTGCACAGTTATCCCCAGGGTACCTGGCAGGGCTCAGCCCGGGGGACTTTTGCTGTCCTTCTTCAGGGCTGTGTCTGGATGAGATGAGGCAGCCATGTGTGTGGCCCCTCACTGCCTTCTCTTCCTGCCGTTCCAGGCCCTGACCAAGAATGACAGGAGCACAGGTGAGTATAGGACTGGCCACCAGATTGTGGGTGGCCGGGGGCACCATGCAGGTCTGACCCACTGCCTCTCCCAGAGGGGAAGGCCCACCGAGAGAAGCTGGAGCTGGTAGCCTCCTTCTCCTTCTTTGGCAATGTCATGTCCATGGCCAGCGTGCAGCTGGCAGGAGCCAAGCGTGACGCCCTACTGCTCAGCTTCAAGGACGCTAAGGTGAGTAGTACTCCTGGGGCGGGCAGGGCTGCGCAGGGGCCTGCGTGCACCCCAGGGTAGGGGCGGGCAGGCCACAGTTCTGACCTCCTGCCCCCAGCTGTCGGTGGTGGAGTATGACCCAGGCACCCACGACCTGAAGACCCTGTCCCTGCACTACTTCGAGGAGCCTGAGCTTCGGGTAGGCCACATCCAGGCACCCCAGCTAGCCCAACAACCCCCTCCCTCCTGCCACCCCCAGCGCTGCCTATGGGGTCTCCTGGCTGACATTCCTCTGTCCCCAGGACGGCTTTGTGCAGAACGTGCACACACCTCGAGTGCGGGTGGACCCCGATGGGCGCTGCGCAGCCATGCTCATCTACGGTACCCGGCTGGTGGTCCTGCCCTTCCGCAGGGAGAGCCTGGCTGAAGAGCATGAGGGGCTCGTGGGCGAAGGGTGAGCTCTTGGCACGGCTGTAGGTCTGAGGGGCGGGAGCCCTGGGTCCCCCTGTCCTGCCCTGCTGACATCCCTGCCCCCAGGCAGAGGTCCAGCTTCCTGCCCAGCTACATCATCGATGTGCGGGCCCTGGACGAGAAGCTGCTCAACATCATCGACCTGCAGTTCCTGCACGGCTACTATGAGCCCACCCTGCTCATCCTGTTCGAGCCCAACCAGACGTGGCCCGGGTGAGGCTCAGGGATGCCCTCAGTGCCGTGGTCCCAGCTGCCCTGGGCAGAGGGGACACAGAGGGTGGAACTGGGTGCCCAGTCTGGGAGTGCTGCGAGCCAGCTGACCCACCTGCTGCTCCAGGCGGGTGGCGGTGCGGCAGGACACCTGTTCCATTGTGGCGATTTCACTGAACATCACACAGAAGGTCCACCCTGTCATCTGGTCCCTCACCAGCCTGCCTTTTGACTGCACCCAGGCCCTGGCTGTGCCCAAGCCAATAGGTGAGGAGGCCCCGCGGTGCCAAGCAGCCCCCCGGGGGGAGCAGGGAGCCTGCCCACCAGCCCGCGTCTACCTCCAGGTGGGGTCGTGGTCTTCGCTGTCAACTCGCTGCTCTACCTGAACCAGAGCGTTCCCCCGTATGGTGTGGCTCTCAACAGCCTCACCACGGGCACCACTGCCTTCCCCCTGCGTGAGTGTGGCTGGCTATGAGTGGGTGGGGCTGTGGACGGGCAGGGCCTCCAGTCGTCCGACCACCTTCCTCACAGGCACTCAGGAGGGCGTGCGGATCACTCTGGACTGCGCCCAGGCTGCCTTTATCTCCTATGACAAGATGGTCATTTCCCTCAAGGGTGGCGAGATGTGAGCCCCTGGCCCTGTCTGCCCTAGGGCCCCCACACTCCCTCCCCTGCCCACTCAGCACCCCTCTTCCCCTGCCCCCCAGCACCCTCATCCCTGTCCCACTCAGCAGCCCACCCCACCCACAGCTACGTGCTGACGCTCGTCACAGACGGTATGCGCAGCGTCCGTGCCTTCCACTTTGATAAGGCAGCCGCCAGTGTCCTCACCACCAGTGTGAGTAGGTACAGGGGTGGGGTCTTGCCCTCCCGGTCCAGCTGTGGCCTGCTCTCACCCACATGCTTGCCCTCAGATGGTCACCATGGAACCTGGGTACCTGTTCCTAGGCTCGCGCCTGGGCAATTCCCTCCTCCTCAAGTACACGGAGAAGCTGCAGGAGCCTCCGGCCACTGCTGTCCGCGAGGCTGCTGACAAGGTGGGTGCTCATGGTCTGTCTGGCCACTGCCCCTTGGTGCGGTGCAGCCTGGAAGGACTGTTCACCTCTGTCACCTGCCTTACAGGAAGAGCCTCCCTCCAAGAAGAAGCGGGTGGACCCCACAGTGGGCTGGTCAGGTGAGGGCTGGACCAGTGGGGTGGGACGGGGCAAGAGCCAGGGCCAGACTCAGGCAGGCTGTGTGTGCCACAGGGAGCAAGTCGGTGCCACAGGACGAGGTGGACGAGATTGAAGTGTATGGCAGCGAGGCCCAGTCAGGCACACAGCTGGCCACCTATTCCTTTGAGGTGAGACAGGGGACAGCCGTGGCTGCCCACCCGCTGCCCCCACCTGACTGCTCTGTGTCTGCAGGTGTGTGACAGCATGCTCAACATTGGACCCTGCGCTAACGCTGCTGTGGGCGAGCCTGCCTTCCTCTCCGAAGAGGTGCCTGGGGCCTGGGCTGGGGGCAGGGGCAGGAGCGGGGCTGGGGCCGCATCCTTACCCCGACCCGTGCAGTTTCAGAACAGCCCTGAGCCAGACCTGGAGATCGTGGTTTGCTCCGGCTATGGGAAGAACGGCGCCCTGTCGGTGCTGCAGGTGTGCAGGGGCAGGGTGGGGTGGGCGCCTGCTGGTAGGCCCTGAGTGGGCTGATCGCACCCCTGCCCGTCTCATTCCAGAAGAGCATCCGGCCCCAGGTAGTGACGACCTTTGAACTTCCTGGCTGTTATGACATGTGGACAGTCATTGCCCCTGTGCGCAAGGAGGAGGTAGGGGCCCTGGGGTGATAGTGATAGTGACCGAGTGGTGGCCTGAGGGGGGCTGCTGCGTCCCGTGGTCACAGCCCCATGGCTCCATGTCCTCACCATCCTCGGCCCTCACAGGAGGAGACGCCTACGTCAGAGGGCACTGAGCAGGAGCCGGGCACCCCGGAAGCGGAGGGTGACGGCCGGAGACACGGGTTCCTCATTCTGAGCCGGGAAGACTCCACAATGGTGAGGGGCAGGGTCTGGATTTGGGGTCTGGGTTTCTCCAGGGAAGGGCACAGCTCACCACTGTTCACCACAGATCCTGCAGACTGGCCAGGAGATCATGGAACTGGACACCAGCGGCTTTGCCACACAGGGCCCCACAGTTTTTGCTGGAAACATTGGGGACAATCGCTACATTGTCCAAGTGTCACCACTGGGCATCCGCCTGCTAGAAGGAGGTGGGTGGCGAGTGTGGGCAAGTGGGTTCTGGGGAGAGTGTGCTGACCACTCTGTGCTGACCGCCCTGTGCCCACAGTGAACCAGCTGCACTTCATCCCTGTGGACCTGGGTGCCCCCATCGTGCAGTGTGCCGTGGCCGACCCCTATGTGGTCATCATGAGCGCAGAGGGCCATGTCACCATGTTCCTGCTCAAGAGTGATTCATATGGTGGCCGCCACCACCGTCTGGCACTACACAAGCCCCCACTGCACCATGTAGGCCTCCCCCTCCACGCCTGCTGTCCCTGCCTGCGGTCCCCGCCCCCACGGCCCCACCTGTGGCTGAGCCTTGCCTCGCTCCCTGCAGCAATCCAGGGTGATCACCCTCTGCCTGTATCGTGACGTCAGCGGCATGTTCACCACCGAGAGCCGCCTGAGCGGGGCCCGAGATGAGATGGGGGGCCGTAGCGGCTTGGAGACCGAGGGACTGGGCTCAGAGACCAGGTGCGCAGGGGGCCAGGTTGCAGGAGACCTGGGTCCCTGTGGCAGGTTGTGACATGTCTGTGGTCTCCAGCCCCACAGTGGATGACGAGGAGGAGATGCTGTATGGGGACTCGGGCTCCCTCTTCAGCCCCAGCAAGGAGGAGGCCCGGAGGAGCAGCCAGCCCCCTGCCGACCGAGACCCTGCACCCTTCCGGGCCGAGCCCACCCACTGGTGCCTGCTGGTGCGGGAGAACGGCACCATGGAGGTGGGTGTGTCCACGTGGCCCAGCAGGCCCGGCAGCAGGGCAGGCCCTCCCCCACTGATTGTTGTCCCCACAGATCTACCAGCTCCCAGACTGGCGGCTGGTGTTCCTGGTGAAGAACTTCCCGGTGGGCCAGCGGGTCCTCGTGGACAGCTCCTCTGGACAGCCCACCACACAGGGCGAGGGCCGCAAGGAGGAGGCCACACGCCAGGGGGAGCTGCCCCTGGTCAAGGAGGTGCTGCTGGTTGCTCTGGGGAGTCGCCAGAGCAGGCCCTACCTGCTGGTGAGCCCCTGATGCCTGCCCAGAGGCCGGGCCTGCCCTCACGGCCCTGCCTCAGCCTCACCTCCACAGCCCCGCCCTGCCTCACTTCCAGGTGCATGTGGACCAGGAGCTGCTCATCTACGAGGCTTTTCCCCATGACTCCCAGCTCGGCCAGGGCAATCTCAAAGTTCGCTTCAAGAAGGTGCAGCTGCTAGACCCTATTGGGGCGGCAGGGGTGGGGTCCAGGCTGCAGGGTCTGAAGAGCCCGGCGTCCGCCACCATCTCCACCAGGTCCCCCACAACATCAACTTCCGTGAGAAGAAGCCAAAACCATCCAAGAAGAAGGCAGAAGGTGGCAGCGCAGAGGAGGGGTCTGGGACCCGGGGGCGTGTGGCACGTTTCCGCTACTTCGAGGACATTTATGGCTATTCTGGGGTAGGCAGGCAGCTTCACTTGGGCTTACGGGTAGGGGAACGGGACCCTGCCCACCTGTTCTCACAGTGCCTGTCTGCAGGTGTTCATCTGTGGCCCCTCGCCCCACTGGCTCCTAGTGACTGGCCGGGGGGCTCTGCGGCTGCACCCCATGGGCATCGATGGCCCCATCGACTCCTTCGCCCCATTCCACAATGTCAACTGCCCCCGAGGCTTTCTGTATTTCAACAGACAGGTAGGAAGGCTGGCCCTAGTTGCTCTACTGGCACTGATGCTGCCCTGGCAAAGCCGGGTGCCAGGGACAGAGGACCCTCAGCTGCAGCTCATCCCAGAGGCCCAGTGACAAGTATCTAGAGGAGGGTAGGGCCAGGGAGGTAGGATCTAGGGCTTAGTGCTGGGAGGTCTGGAGGGGAGGCTAAGGGGGCCAGCGCCATTGCTTGGGGCACACCTTGAAAGCCCTTGCCCAGGTGCCACTTGGGGCTGGCTTTAGCTCCCACTCTGCCCCTTTGTTGCTGTGTGACTTTGGGGGAAGCACCCACTTCTCTGGGCCTGTTGCCTCATCTGTGCCACCCACGTGGCGGCAGTGACCACGAGAGGCAGGACTGCAGCGCTGAGTTCTTCCAAGAGGCTGATGGACTCAGGACTGCCCTTGGAGGGAGGCTGGGGCTGGCAGGGTCCCCTCTGCCTGTGTTCTGCTGTCCCCAGCATAGCCAGTCTTGGACTCCCATGGCCTGTGCTGTGTTCTCCGCCCAGGGGACGGGCACGAGCCTACTGACAGGAGGCAGGGTTCTGTAGCAGAGCTGCAGCCCTTCCAGGCTGCCCAGACGTGCTGGCCCTGGCCACACAGCACCCTAGGGATGCCTGCGGCTCCAGGCCTTCCTGTCTCCACCCACCCCAGGGTGAACTGCGGATCAGCGTCCTGCCTGCCTACCTGTCCTATGACGCCCCTTGGCCCGTCAGGAAGATCCCACTGCGCTGCACTGCTCACTACGTGGCCTACCACGTGGAGTCCAAGGTCTGCCCCTTCCCCCCTTCCCCCCAGGCGCCTCAGGCGCCTCAGGCGTGTGACACCCTTCAACCCCCAGGTGTATGCCGTGGCCACCAGCACCAACACACCCTGCACCCGCATCCCGCGCATGACTGGCGAGGAGAAGGAGTTTGAGGCCATTGAGAGAGGCACGTGCGGCCAGGGGTGGCGTGGGCCGTGCCCAGGGCTGGCCGTGACCACTGCCTCCTTGTCCCTGCAGATGACAGGTACATCCACCCCCAGCAGGAGGCCTTCTCCATCCAGCTCATCTCCCCAGTCAGCTGGGAAGCCATTCCTAATGCCAGGTGAGGCTGGGCCTCGTAGGGCCGCCGGGAGCGGCGGGGACAAGACGGGGTGTGCTGACGCAGCCGGGCCCGCGCAGGATTGAGCTGGAGGAGTGGGAGCACGTCACGTGCATGAAGACGGTGTCGCTGCGCAGCGAGGAGACTGTGTCCGGCCTCAAGGGCTACGTGGCTGCTGGGACCTGCCTCATGCAAGGAGAGGAGGTCACGTGCCGTGGACGGGTAAGCGGCCAGCAGGTGTGGACAGGCGGCCTCCCGGCAGCCCCTCTGCCATCCCCTCACGTCCCTTCACCCTGCCAGATCCTCATCATGGACGTGATTGAGGTGGTGCCTGAACCTGGCCAGCCCCTGACCAAGAACAAGTTCAAGGTCCTATATGAGAAGGAGCAGAAGGGGCCTGTGACTGCCCTGTGCCACTGCAATGGCCACCTGGTGTCAGCCATCGGGCAGAAGGTAGGCCGCTGCCCTCCCGCCCGTGGCTGCCTGCTCGCCCCGCCCACTCCGCTCACCCCTCCTGCCCCCCAGATCTTCCTGTGGAGCCTGCGGGCCAGCGAGCTGACGGGCATGGCCTTCATCGACACCCAGCTGTACATCCACCAGATGATCAGCGTCAAGAACTTCATCCTGGCCGCGGACGTCATGAAGAGCATCTCCCTGCTGCGCTACCAGGAGGAGAGCAAGACGCTGAGCTTGGTGTCCCGGGTACCTCACGTGGCCTTGGGGTGCTGGTGGGAGCCAGCCTGAGGCCACTCCTGACATCTCCTGCTCCCTTCCCTGTCTGCAGGACGCCAAGCCCCTGGAGGTGTACAGTGTGGACTTCATGGTGGACAATGCTCAGCTGGGCTTCCTGGGTGAGTGGGGTCTTGGGGGAGTGCCACCTCGGGGGTGGCCGCAGCTGACTGTGGGCCTCTGCTCCCCAGTGTCTGACCGAGACCGCAACCTCATGGTGTACATGTACCTGCCCGAAGGTGAGTGGCTCCTTTCTCACTGCTACGGGCTGGGTGCTGGGCACCGGGTGGGTGGTGACGGGAGTCCCTCTGACCTAGCCAAGGAGAGCTTCGGGGGCATGCGCCTGCTACGCCGGGCAGACTTCCATGTGGGCGCCCACGTGAACACGTTCTGGAGGACGCCGTGCCGGGTGGCCGCGGAGGGGCCCAGCAAGAAGTCGGTGGTGTGGGAGAATAAGCACATCACCTGGTTTGGTGAGTGGGAGGCGGGGGTAGGTGTGTCCATGTCCAGGGGAGTGAGGGGGCGTTGACCCAGCTCACGCTGCCTTCCCCAGCCACACTGGACGGCGGCATCGGGCTCCTGCTGCCCATGCAGGAGAAGACCTACCGGAGGTTGCTGATGCTGCAGAATGCACTGACCACCATGCTGCCCCACCATGCTGGCCTCAACCCCCGTGCCTTCCGGTGAGCCCCCTGCGCCCTCTGGGCCCTGCCCACCTTCCCAGGTCACCCTGACCCCCCCCCCCCCCCCCCCCCAGCATGCTGCATGTGGACCGGCGCGTCCTGCAGAACGCTGTGCGCAACGTGCTCGATGGGGAGCTGCTCAACCGCTACCTGTACCTCAGCACCATGGAGCGCGGGGAGCTGGCCAAGAAGATCGGCACCACGCCTGACATTGTGAGTTGGCCTGCCCCGCCCCCCGGCCCTGCCCTGCTCCCCCTTGCCCTAATGGCTCCTTACCCTACAGATCCTCGATGACCTGCTGGAGACGGACCGTGTCACCGCCCACTTCTAGGCCCGTGGCCGCCACCCTACCCTGCACACTGCCTCCCACCCCTTTTTGTACAAAACAAGGAAAACAAATGGTTTGAGTCGAGCGTGTGTGGTCATTGCTGGTCAGGGCCCCACAATGCTTCCCCCGCGCAAGCTGAGACTGCCCCGTGCCCCTGGATTGAGCTGTCCATCTGCCTGACGTCGGGTGCCCTGCCGGCCCCAGGCAGCTGTGTGGTCGTCCTGGCCCTGGGGGCCTACGTGTCCAGGTACTGGTAGAGCTCCTCGGCCTGAGGCATGAGGCCCAGGCGGACCAGAGCACGGACCAGGAGGGCAGTGAGCCGCATGGCCAGGGTCTCCAGCCTGTGGGAGGATAGAGGGGGTCACAGCCTGGTGGGGAGAAGGCCCAGGCCTGCCACCCAACCAGTACCACATGTCCACTCACCTCAGGGCCACTTCAAATTTGAACATCTCCCAGGCAACCTTCATGTGGCGCAGGAGGCCGCTGCCGTAGATACCCTGGTACGTCGCACCCACCAGGCGGCTCCAGCCTCGGACCGCACTGTGTCGGACACAGGCATCAGCCCACAGGCCCCACTCACCCCCAGGAAACCCTCTTGGTCACTAACCTCTTGGCCATGAGGAAGTAGCGGTCCACCGGGGTGCCGAGAGCCACGTTGATGGCGCGGACAGTGTTGATGTTGCGCAGCACGAGCAGCATGGACCGCGGCAGTGCCCGGAGCACCTGCATGATGCCCTCAAAGTGGTCGCGGGCCATGTCCTGCATGTAGGCTACCTCCTCGCGGCTGGGCAGAGGGGAGCGCCACAGCTGCCCCAGGCGCACGGGCCGCTGCATGAGCATCTCAGAGAACAGCAGGTAGTCTGTGGAGGTAGGGCCTGAGCTGGGCTGCAGCACCTCAGCTGCCCCCACCCTCCCCGGGCCACACATGCCCTTCCTCACCCTTCACGCCAAGTGCAGCGGCGTGCTCCTTCATCGCAGCCTCGTCCCGCAGGATGATGGTGCGCCACAGCTGGCACAGGGCTGACCGGTCCCTGTGGGAGGGCCTGGCCGTGAGCCCCACCTGCCAGGGTGGGAAAGGCCCGGCGATAGGGAGAGGGTCCCACCTGCCCACAGCTCACTTCTTGTCCAGGAACTGGTAGAGCCCATGGTCCAGCAGCACCAGCTCTGCCTTCCCGTCCGGGCCTCTCCGCACCAGAACTACAGAGACAGCAGGTCAGCTGGAGCCACCCGCTTCAGGGTCCTACCACCACCAGGGTGCTAGACACAGCAGGTCAGCCCAGGCCACCCACCGACATCACCCAGGGGCCCTACCATTGCCAGGATGGGGGTCAGAGTGGATGAAGCCTGTGTAGAATATCTGCTCAGCAAAAGCCTGGATCAGCTTCTCTGCTACCTGGGGAGAGGGCAGGATGTGCAGCAGACTCGGCAGCCCCCCCACGCCTGCCCAGGAGCACAGCACTCACATCCCGCACGGCCAGCCCCTGGCTCTCGATGGCCTCCACGTCGTTGACCTTGCAGCCCTCACAGAAGTCGGCTGTCAGCACGCGCTGTGGGAGGGCACGAGGCTGAGCTTGGGAGGTGGCGCTGCCGCACCCCCTGGGCCACCCAGCCCACCTTGCTGCACTTGTCCCAGTGCACTCGGGGGACGGTGACGTAGGGGAAGTGCTTCAGCTCCTGCGCACAGCGCTCGGCGTTGCGGCCCTCGCTCTCAAAGTCCAGCTCCTGGGCCAGGGTCCCCTTTAGGTCCTGGGACCACACGCGGGCAGTTAGTTGGTCAAGGTCCGGAACCAGCTCCTGCCCACTGCCTGGAGGATGCGGCTCCCTGGCCTGCCATGTGCAGCCCTACCTGCAGGACCCAGCTGAAGCTGAAGCTGGGGTGCATGAGCCCCACGAGCTGCAGCAGGAGCTCCAGGGTGTGCACGTCCCCATCAAAGCGGTCCTGCAGGTCAATGTACTGCACCTGCAACAGGCAGGGGCACACTGAAGACCCAGGGTTGCCACCAAGCCCGGAGCCCACCTGGCACAAGGTGGTGGCCCAGGTACCTTCACAGCCACAGCAGTGCCATCATGCAGCCTGGCACGGTGCACCTGAGCCAGGCTCGCTGCAGCCAGCGGCTGGTAGTCAAACTCCCGGAAGAGCTCGAGGGGCAGGGCCTGGAAGTCTTCTAGGAACAGCTCATCGACCTGGGAGGAGCCACACTTGGAGCTGCAGGGACACTACTGCAGCCCCTCCCCGCTCCCGCTGGAGGGACACTACTGCAGCCCCTCCCCGCTCCCGCTGGCCTTACCTCCTGGAAGCCCCGAGTGAGGGCCCGGTCCTCCAGTATCCGCAGCGTCCGGATGTACTCTGGCGGCAGCAGGTGGTTGAAGGAGCATAGCCCCTGGCCCAGCTTCACGTAGAGGCCACCATTGCGGATGGCCCCTGCCACCAGGGCGTCAGCTGCCCGCTGGTGACATGCAGACATCATCTCCACGTACCTCGGGCTGTTCTGACCACAGATGTGGAGGGGAGGATGGGGGCAGGCAGCCACCTCCTTGGTCCCCCAGGCGCCCACCACCTCCAGTGTACTCTAGGCATGCACAGGGCATGGGGACAAACCTCTTCCACCCCTCGCAGGATGACATTTGTGCACCACCAGTAGTCCAGGGAGATGTACAGGCCAATCCCCAGGGACCTGTGGGCAGAGGCGGCCTTAGCCCCTGAAGGCAGGCTCTGGGGACTCCTGTGCTGGGTTCCTGTTCTCAGAGCCCTGTCAGGGTCTAGCCTCACCCCTGCTGGCCCCTTGTGTTGACGGCCCAGCCTCCAGTACTCAGGCCCTTGTGAGCTAGTGCTTGCTGGTCAGTCTCAGCCCCAGGTCTCACAAGGTCACTGTTACTCCCAACTGTGACACCCACATGAGCCTAGGAAGGGGTAGGTAAGGACAGCAGACAGAAGGGACAGGATGGGGCAGCAATGGGCACCAATCAGGAAGGTCTCTTGCCACCACCAGGAGAGGGAGGAGGAAGGGTCTGCTGACCCTCTGAGAACGCAGGCCATGGGGCGGGGGTCCCAGAGGGCCTCACGGCTGGCCGGTCTAGACACCGCAGCACAGGAGGGCTCAAAGGTGGGTGGTCCAATGCCAGCCACCAGCTGGAGGCCCTCCAGTGCAGGTGCAGGTCCCTGAGCACCGTGGGCGTGGCCAGGTCAGGTCGTGCCTGCCGCTGCTAAGCTGTCCTCACGCTGAGCCCTCCCTACAGAGGGTTGTGTGGCTAGTGGCCAGCAGAGTGAGCAGGAGCAGGGGCAGGCCTGCTCCGTTCCTTGGGACTCCAGGAGGCCCCTTCCTTCCTGGGCAGTGCAGTCCTAAAGCCATCAGGTGGCCTGAGACGACGGTGGTGGCTGCATTCAGGACACCAAGGAAGAGGGAGACGGGATGACTGTGCTAGGAATGGGGGCAGGCGCACAGGAGGGGGCGCGTGTGCACACCCCAGACCCCGGCACCTCGAGAGGCCCATGTGCATCAGGAGTTGCTCCAACCGCGCCCACTGCAGGTGCCAGGCTCCGTGGAAAGAGCTGAACCCAGGGCTGGGCAGGGAAAGACCAGAGCGCCTGAAGCATTCTGCAGTGCCAGGAAGGGCAGAATGCTCCGGAAAGGGACACAAGCCAAAGTCATGGGGAGGTCATGGCAAAACCTTGGGTTGGGCACAGGTAAGCAGGGAGTGTTTTCTTTTCTGAGGGGCGGGAGTACTGGGGATTGAACCCAGAGGTACTTTACCACTGAGCTACATCCCCAGTGTTTTTATTTTGAGACAAGTTCTCACCAAATGGCTTAAGACCTCTGTAAATTGCTGAGGCTGCCTTTGAATTTGTGATCCTCCTGCCTCAGCCTCTCCAGCTGAGGATCACAGGAGTGTCGCAACACACCTGGCACATAGAGCATGTTTTTTTTTTTTGGTACCGGGGATTGAACCCAGGGGCACTCGACCACTGAGCCACATCCCCAGCCCTATTTTGTGTTTTATGTAGAGACAGGGTCTCACTGAGTTGCTTAGCACCTCGCTGTTGCTGAGGCTGGCTTTGAACTCGCGATTCTCCTGTCTCAGCCTCCCTAAGTGCTGGGATTACAGGCTTGAGCCACCG
>PVHX01009104.1:0-33018 GCA_004024805.1 Geosciurus inauris
CAGGAAGGTTAAGGGGCCCGCAGCTGCCCAAGGCTGGTGTAGACGTCATCTGCTCCACTCAATTCCTCAAAGATTGGAATCAGGTTCAGCAACTCAGTATCTGCCATGTCATCAAACCAGGACTGCACAGGCACCTGGGGCAGGAAAAAGGTAGTGTCAATCTTCTGGCTACACTTCTTCCCTTTCTTACCCTGGATCCCCTGGAGGCTGCTGGGTTGGCCTAGGGTAGTGTGCTCCTCTGGTGAAGGCCTCAGTCTCCTAGCCCACTCCCTCTCTCAAGCTCTGCCATGTATTCCTGTCTAGACTACTCACTGCATTCTCTGGGTGGAAGATGTAAGAAGCAGGCGAATTGTCCAGGATGAGAGTTTTCCTCAGGTCCCTCCCCAGGCGGCTGAGGTCCTTGACATAGCATCCTTGGTGGAACACACAGGACTCACGGAACAGGCGGGCCCGGAACACCCCACACCGGTCTAGCAGGTCCGTCACAGGGTCAGCATACTGGAAGGTGAGAGGATGCCTTGGTTGGATGGAGTCCTGGTACCCCTGTGGCATGCTGAGGACCAGCAAGTAGCTGATGGACCATGCCTGTGGCTGCCACACTTGTTCCTGTTCTTTCCTCCCCTTCTGCCCACAGGTACCTTGGCTAGGCTGGCAGTGAAGAGAACACATTCAAAGAGTTCCCCCATTCGTCTCAGGAACTCATCCACGTAAGGCCTCTTGAGCACATATACCTGAGGAGAAGCAGAGTGGCTTGTTGAAGACACCCTCTGAGGCAGAAGCTGCACGCTGTTAGTCTCCACCACGGACACAGAAAGTAGCAAACAGGTCAACTCCCCTATCCCAGTCTCTTGGGCCACTGGGCTGGAACTTTCTGCTCCATCCTAGGCTAGCATCATTCCCTCACCAGTATTCTGCTTTTTCAGTGGTCCCAATCTTAGCCCAGCCCAGGAAGAAATGCATATACCATGTCCCAGGAGCCATCTCTGATTCCGGCGGTGGACCATCGGCTGCCTCCAGAAACAAGTAATCAAGAATAGGCCTCACAGATGGAAACAGCCTATCCTGGATTACTTGAATCCAGCCACAGCCTCTGTGGGAGCTTTCTGTCCTTGGCTCCAGTAGGACAATCCATCCAGGTCCCCATCAGGCAAGGACACAGATACTTCCTGAAACCTATGCCTTCACTTGGCTTCTCCAAACTGCATCAAGAAGTAACCTTTTACTCCCTGATGACCACAGATGCTGTCATGCTATATAGCACCCTACTTCCTCCTTTTATGCTCACAGCTACCAGCCATCCCTAAATCAGTGTCCACCTTTAATGATCTTATGTTTTGCTCCAAAAGGTTCTTTGGCCACAGGTTCCCCATCAGTCTGTGTCCTATTGCTTCCTGCTATCAGCCTACATTGGTGCTTCTAGAACTATATGCTCAAAGTTCCTCTTATCCACACCACTCCTTAGGTCAAACAGTGCACTCCTGCCCTGATTCCCTTTTAGAGCTGGCCCAATTTGGCCACCAACTCACTCGACCCCTCTTAACTCTGCAGGAACCTCTCTTCCAAGCAGGCAGAACTTTGTTCCCATTAGTCTGTCAGTTTTTCAACCTCAACAACAAGCCCCTTCCTCTTCCTGGCTTTTTATCAAGCTTGACTTCTCCTTACCACTCTTTGCTCAAAACCCACCTTGGGTAGGTAGTCCACCCTCATTTTAATCTCGTTCCTTTTTTTGGGAGGGAGGGGAGGATACCAGGATTGAAGTCAGGGGCACTTGACCACTGAGCCACATCCACAGCCCTATTTTGTATTTTATTTAGAGACAGGGTCTCACTGAGTTGCTCAGCGCCTCGCCATTGCTGAGGCTGGCTTTGAACTCATGATCCTCCTGTCTCAGCCTCCCAAGCCACTGAGATTATAGGCATACACTACCACACCCAGCTCATCCTCCTTTCAAATATATTTTTTAGTTGTAGATGGACACAATGCCTTTATTTGTCTTTTTATGTGGTGCTAAGGATCAAATCCAGGGTATCACATGTGTGAAGCAAGCACTCTACCACTGAGCCACAACACCAACCTAATCTTATCCCTTTTTTATTACTCATGCCCCTCCTCATTAACCAGTACATATATGCCTATTTAAAATTATGCTTTCCTCCTTTCTCCATGCATTTTGCATATCTCCATATTCTCAACTAGACTATAAAGGGTCATTAGGTCTGACAGAGCCCCTTAGTTGGGGTGGTGATGCAGAAACCTTCTAATGGAGGTGGGACATGATGACAACCCATGAAAGCCTCAAACCTCCTCTACTATTTGACCAGGTCATGTAAACAGGTATTAGGCTACCAGGTTCTAATGGCCTCTGATGTGCAGGCCAACTGGCAGGCCTTCTGAGCAAGCATTCTGGGTAAATGGTCTTTCCCTACCAACTTCACATAATCCTCAACCCCATATATAGCAGGTTATACAAGGCTGGAGCCTAGTTCTATTTAGAGTCAAGTGCTCTTTGACAAATGTCTCCATATCAGTTACTTGGGCAGCATCCAGTATAGGGAGGGAAATCAGAGGAGGTTTCATAGAGAATGAGATGCCTGGATTGGGGAAGAAGAAATTTACTAGCTCCTCCACAGGTGGTGGCATGGTGATATGGGCCTTCCAAGCAGAGAACCACCACTACTATTTCCTTGCCTATACCAGGCAGACACACCAAGTATTCAGGAACACAGACGAATGTAATAAATCCCTAAGTACTGGCCACATGAGAGGATGGTGATTAATAAACAATAAATGTTACTATTATTAAATGATATAAGTTATTCTTTCAAACATCCTGGCTACAAAGACAAAAAAGGATGACAGAGAGGCTGAAAGGTTTTTGTTTGTTTTTAAGAGGACAAAACCTTGAGTGTCAAAAATGCCAATAAAATAGGAGTAGCTGAAGTTATAGAAAGGAGATCAATTGATAGAATACAGCCCTGAGGAGGTAGAGGACCCCAGTGCAAGTGGAGCAGAAGGCAGATTCCCTATCCTCTGGGCTGGGTATGACCAGGCAGGCAGCTTACCTGGTGAGTGGTCCCCTCAATCTCTACAGGCACTATGAAGTCAGCATTGTTGATTGGCTGGAAGGCAGAAAAGTTAATGATATCAGCATGGTGAAAGAAACAGGAAACCCAACATATCCCTGGGAGGGGTGGGGATAAGCAGATCTTGGAATATTCCAGGAAACTCCTTCAGCTAGCCCACTAAGGGGTCTCCACCCCCAGTACTAGGTGCCATATCCCCTTCTGGTTTTCTCTACTACTCAGTTCTCCACCCCCCAGCCAAATTTTACCTGAGCTGAGAGTTTCAGGGCTTCCCTGGATTAACAAGTATCCTGATAATAAATACAGGGGCAAGGCCAAAGCTGACTGAACCATGCTTTTATGTCTCCCCTGTGTAGAGTCCTGGCAGCTATCTGTGCTGTGTGGCTGGGGGCAGATCCAGCCTGTTGGCAGTGATTAGGGGGATAACATTCTTAGATATCTGTGACACCAGAGTGGGCCTGGCCTCTCCTTTCTGGTCACTTTTATCCTCACCTTTAGGCTGCCTTACAGCAATTGCTGGGCTCACGGACAGGCCCAAGATGGGTGTAGGAAGAGCTCTAGATATCAGCTTACCTTAAAGGAGCTATGCACAAGGGTTTCATCCAGGTCAATGACCACACAGATCCTTCCTTGATCTTCCTCTGTCACCTCTGGGAGTAGGCAGGTCCCAGGGATCTAAAACCAGAGCCAGGCTGCTGAGAAGTACTCACCAAGAAAGCCCAAAAGTTCCCTGCTGCAGAACTGTGGGAAGAGCAGGGCTGTTTGTGGAACTAGAATCACCAACCCAGGACAGGAACCACTTAAAGGCAGAGAACAGAGGGGGCAGAGTTGAGTCCTTGCTTTTAGCCTCCCAGTGGGCCTAGTAAGTGATCTGGATAATGGAGGTGGCCACTAGGGCTAAAAACTACAAGAAGAGGGTGTGTAGCACCAAACTTAATGGTGGACTCTCAGCAAATATTTAGAACAAATGGTTTCTCAGCACAAGGAGTAAGGGCATTGCCTCACTCACCAGGCTAGCCAGGGATCACAGGGTCGGCCAGAGTCACATACCTGATAAAACTGGTACTGGAGACACTGGAGCAGATCCGACTAGGGGAGAGAAGGAGGTGGTCAGTGCCAATTCACCCACATCCAAACCACTGCCATCTGCCTCCTCAAGAACCAGACACCTAGAAGTTCTTTACATAACAAAAGTGCCTTTTTTTAAAGGATCTGGTCAACAACGAGGTAAGGCCAGAGCTTCCTTTCCACATTAGACCTGATCAAGGATGAAGAAGACAATGTCACTGTTCTTGGCTATCACTGCCTCTCAGCTGGACAGAGTAAGAAATAAGAAACTTAAGTGGCTGATTCAGGGACATAAAGTTAGAGGCAGAACCAAATCTTGAACTACTGTGGCTGTTTAACCTCTTGCTTAGTCCTTAAACCCAGCCTCTCTTCAAGAACAGTTTCTATGCCTTTCTTGGAGAGATAGGGGACATACTGAGGTGCTACAAAACATCAAATGATGTGAAGCCACTGTGGGTACCCACAATGTGAGTGAGGGGAGGTGGAGTACAGAGATCAGAAAGATATCTCCTCCCACCTTTTGCTTAATAAAAACATTATGGCTGTAAAAAATATTTCTTTCTTTCTTTTTTTTTTGGTTCTGGAGATTGAACTCAGGGGCACTGGACCACTGAGCCACACCCCGAGCCCTATTTTGTGTTTTATGTAGAGACAGGGTCTGAGTTGTTTAGCGCCTTGCCGTTGCTGAGGCTGGCTTTGAACTCGCGATTCTCCTGTCTCAGCCTCCCTAAGTGCTTGCACCATTGCACCTGGCTAAAAATATAACTATTCTTAATAAAAACCTTGAAGAAAAATTAAAATCCTAGCATTTACAAAAATCAAGTATTGGCATTTTAGTGTTTCCTTCAAGTATGTTTTAAGTCTTTTTTCCATAATATTAATACTATATAACTTCACAATCTGCTTTTTCATTTAATGTTGCAACTTAATAGTTCTCCATGTTGTTGAGCACACTTCACAAAAATTAATTGCTTAGTAGTACTGTCATGTTGCCCTTCATGTAACCATTTCTCTCCATTGGACAATGAAATGATTTTTCACTGATAAACACGTCTTTAGCGAGGTCTTGAGAAAGGACGGCTAGATCCTGGTGCTTAATGAGGTGCCATTGGCAGAATAATATTTGTTGGTCAGGGCTGGCTTCACTCTCAAAACTGTAGGCACACTGTCGGACGTGGTGGTGCATGCCAGAAGTCTCAGTGGCTCGGGAGGCTGAGGCAGGAAAGATCACAAGTTCAAAGCCAGCCTCAGCAAAAGCGAGGTGGCTAAGCAACTCAGTGAGACCCTGTCTCTAAATAAAATAAAAATAGGGCTGGGGATGTGGCTCAGTGGTCAAGTGCCCCTCAATCCCCGGTAACCCCTCCCCACCAAAATTATAGACATATCAGGAAGGGTTATTAAGAGCATGGAAGAGTGTCTGGGGTTATGGCACAGTGGTAGCGTGCTCGCCTACCACGCGGGAGGCACTGGGTTCAATCCTCAGCACCACATAAGAATAAAATAAAGATATTTAAAAAAAAAAAAAAGAGCACGGAAGAGCTGTCACTCTTTAATGTCAACACCACCTGCAGCTCACTGAGCTCCAGCTGAAGGAAAAGTGGGGTAAGTAAGGAGATCTCTCTACTATGGTTTGTATAAAGCAGACTGCCTACAAGTTGACTGGTAGTAAAGCACCTAGGCAACAACTGGTTATAAGAGCCACTCCCAACAGTATGCCCTTTACAGAAGAGGTGAAGAAACCTCATTGTTACAGGTTGGTAAATTGGCACTCTGTGAAATTAGACGTTATCAGAAGTCCACTGAACTTCCAATTTGCAAAATCCTCTGGTGTATCTGGTGTGAGAAAATGCTCAGACTTCAAAACAGATTTGTGCTTCCAGAGTGCAAGTACTGATGATTTGCAGGAAGCAAGTGAAGCCTATCTGGTTGGATTTTTTTTTTTTTTTTTTAATATTTTGTTTTGTTGTAGATGAACACAATATCTTTATTTATTTTTATGTGGTGCTGAGGATCGAACCCAGTGCCTCACGTATGTGAGGCAAGCGTTCAACAGCTGAGCCATAGCCTCAGCCCCTGGTTGGATTTTTTGAAGACACCAACCTGTGTGCTATCCATGCCAAATGTGTGACAATTATGCCAAAAGACATCCAACTAGCGTACTGCCGAGTATGTTTAAAGAATACATTGTGATGTGAAACATTTCATTCTCAAAACAAACAAACTTTTTCTCATCTTCTTCCTGTAATTGGCAGTTCTGTATAGACTTCCCCCCTCCCTATGGGATAAAAAAGCACCCAAGTATATGACTGCAAGTGGAAATATAGGGGACAGAAATCAGGTACTGGCAGCTTTTCCATTTTCATTTGTGTGAATTTTTAACAAACACAGGGATATAAAAGATTAAAGCAAGTCAAAAGTTTCTAATGAATTAGTTTCAGTAGCTCAACATTATAACAATTATAAATAAACCTGTTAGATTTTTCTGAACAATGCCAGCATTTGGATTATTTTAAAACAAATAAAATTCTTACTGATGGCAATTAAATGTTGTATCATTTTTATCATACAGAATATTCCATTCATTTACTATACTTTTCTGAGTGGTCCTACATGCAAATATATATTTCTAATATTGTCTGTCTCCTGTGCTGTTCCTCTAAGTTTGTTATTAAAACACATTAAACTATTTTTAAAAATACAACAATAACAAAAAAAGAGCACGGCAGAATTTCAATTCCTTGGTTCCCTGCAAGTCAGGTAAAACTTGGAAGGCACCTTTGGATTGTACAAAACAACAAACATGGACTTTATAGACAAAGAGATCTGAGTCTGATTAGCCATAAACTCTTCTGAGACTGCATACTCTCTAGGTCTCAGTTTCCATATTTTCAAAGTAGGAATCCCATGAATTCTCCAGAGTTGCTGTGTGGATCACATGAGATAGTACATGCAAAACACCTTGCAGTGGCCCTCAGAAACCACAGGAGCATCTGGATGGCCCATGCCACAAACAGGAAGCAAGAGAAAGGAGATGGACAGAGGGGGAGCATCTGAATCAGAGATCTTTGCAAACTCAGGCAAGGCTACTTTGTCCACTTGCTGTGGTCTCCAGGAATCTCCCACCAACAGACCCTTCCTTGCTGTATCACACCACCCTATCCAGCTACCTTGGCAATGGTGTTGGCTTCCTCCTTGTACGCAGCAAGCTCAGTTGAGGAGCTTGACTGGCCAACATGCTGGGCACGAAAACAGCAGAAAAGGGCGTTGAAGATGCTACGTCCGCGAGGCTTCTTAGGAGAAGACTTGGAGACCAGGCCTAAAGAGGAAATAATGACAGAGGCATCAGCTACACAATATCAGTCTCTGCCTGCATCCCTTCCAGTCTGTATGTCCCACCAAGGCACACTGTATATGCCTGGTGAACAATCACATACAGTTAACAGTGAAACATGCATGTTTTTATTTCACCATTTTCTCTTTAAAGCAGAAACAGCAGGAAACTCCTGTTAGTTTGAACAACAGGAGACTATGAGCTGCAGAAGATTTGTTATTCATTCCATGGGCAGCAGTAGGGGTGAGGGGAGATAAGCTAGGTATAGAGCCTAGATGTTCTATTGCTCTGGTTGCAACACACTGAAGGCGCCCCCAAAATTAATTCTTGGAAGTAACCTAGTCACTTTTGAGTTAGTGGAGCTCTATTCAGTTCAGTGTCAGCTTCCCTGGATGCTGGATAAGCAGCAGAACTGAGTCCAATTTGCACAGAAACTCCAGAGTAGAAACTCCCAAATGGCCAGAGCCCCAAGGAAGAAGGTATATTTTTTGTTCACACTCTTATCTCCATCCTACGTTCCAGCCACTTTACTGTTCCCTTCCTTCAGAGATATGGAGCCTGACTAGTAAAAAACAGGTGGATTAAGCCCATAGGACAAGCGTACCCAACCCCTGGTTCTAGGCTGAGGCCTCCACTTCTAGACCGCAGCTGCTTAGCCCTACTTTGGCAATTTGGACTTTGGAAATAAGGATTGGCAAGGCAGCCCCAGAAAAGCAAAGCAGAGACAAAAAGCTATGGCATTATAGGACTGGCCAGAAATGGACTTCAAAATATCTTTTGCAAGTGCATTTTTCTCTAGATGAATTGTTCAACTATTGTGCAGCACTGGGGAGACATAATGGGTCCTGTGGTCAGGAGGTGGCGCTGCACAACCACTCTCAGAATGGTCCCTGCCACAGGTCTCTCCCAGAGCGTGAGTGGAGACTGGCCTAAGAAATTAAGCCCAGTTTAAAACAGAAGGCAAACACCTGTGTCTTTGTGTAAGAAAGAAAAGCAAACAATGCACCACTGAGGTTTCCATGTATTCTTCCTTGGGAAGACAATATGGTGGGGGCCACTCAGGAGCTACTCGGAGCTCCTGCAGCTCAGTCCTCAGAGCCCTCACTGAGGTAGCTCTTGCACACAAGGGTGATGGGAGAGCCAGTGAATATCAAGTTACTGGGCTGCCTGTGACCCTGGAAAGGAGAGAAAACCAAACTTTCCAGGACCAAGTGGGAGGAAGTGGTCCTTATACAGCAGTCAAGGTAAATCAACACCACTCAAAAGACAACAGATTCAGCTCCAACTCAAGAAAAAGGCAGAGACTTATGACAGGTGCAGCCCAGGCCTCTCCAGTCAGGTCTCCCTCTCTTCCCTGGTTAGGCCAGAGCCTCTGACACTGGTACAACCCCTGGGGACCCTTTAGAAAACAAGTCTTTCCAGCAATTAGCCCCAAACCCTAGATGTCACTCTCAAGCTCCTGGCTCTGAAAAGGCAAGATTTGAGGGGTGAGGGGAAGTAATTTTGTCATAAAGATGTGCTGGAGAATTCCTCAAAGACCAAATTCAGAGCAGAGCCCAGTACTTAAAAAACATGTGAGGTTCCTTGGACCCTATCCCCATACACACACTATTCTTATGAATCTATGTAGAAACCATAGGGAAAGGGCAGCTTCCCCACCTGCCTACTGGCCCACATTAAATTCCAAGTCCAGGAACTCAGGCAGATACTGACACAAAGCTCCAAGACCAAAGCTGAGCCATTGCTTTTCCTTTGGTTTATGGTTTCTTCATGCAGAACCACAATTGGAGGTTTATCCCGGGCACACAGCCTTTCTTAAGAGGCCACACAGCCTGGGTCTTACTTGAAGAGAGGCTGTCAGGAATGCACTCAGCATCTTAGTGACAGACACTGTGAAGACTGAGTAATCCTGAGAGGCAGCAGGGTGAAAGGGGCAGCTGGCTGGGGCCATGGAAAGGCCTTGCCTGTGCCCGCTGCAGGAGGCCCAACAGGCCCAAGTGCCTCAGTCTTATACAGGGAGCTTGGATTTTGCAGAGAATGAGGGTCTTCTCAAAAACACAATGTGACTGGGAGACCCTGTGCCTCAGAGATCACAAATGTTCTGACCTTGGGGGCAGGCGCTCAAAGCAGAATACTCCAGAATCACAACAGCAAGGTCAATACCCCCATCACCTCTGCTATGGGCCCCTCTCCCCTCCTTTCTCCAAGCTGTCTGTCCTCCTTACCTTCACAAACACCACTCCTGACAATTCACCCAGGCCTGCTTCAGCCTCCCACAACATGGCTACCTCCCCACAGGGCCTGCAAGAGCCTTAGCCCAGTACATTTGTCAGCCTCTGTATGTAGCAGGTGCTCAAAAACTTTTTTTTTTTTTTTTTTTGGTACTGGGGATTGAACTCAGGGGCACTGGACCACTGAGCCACAACCCCAGCCCTATTTTGTGTTTTTTATGTAGAGACAGGGTCTCACTGAGTTGCTTAGCACCTCACCATTGCTGAGGCTGGCTTTGAACTCGCGATTCTCCTATCTCAGCCTCCCTAAGTGCTGGGATTACAGGCTTGCGCCACCGCGCCCGGCTTCAAAAACTTTTTGATTGGCTGTGTGAATAACTCCAGGGGTCTCAAGGGCCCCTGTCACTTCTATAGAGCTAGGACTTGGGAAATCTCTACTAGTTTGCAACAGGCCAGAAGAGCTGGAAACAGAAAAAAACCTTGAAGGAAGCAGCACTGAAGGAGCTGAGTACCTGAGGCAAGCAAGTGAGTCTTTCTGGGCTTCAGTCATGTTTACTGAGCACTAATGATGTGCCATGCCTGTGTTGGACACTTGGTATCACTGCCTCATTTAATCCTCACTACAAATTCATTTGGAGGCACTAATGCCCCAATTTACAGAAGGGAAGCTGAAGCACTGACAGGTGAAATAACCTGCTGAAGGTCACGTACGTAGTACTAACAGCAGAGCCATAATTTGAACCCAGATCTGCCTGAACCCAGCTAAAACTCTTAACCATTACCCTGTAGGGCCTTTGACAGTTTAAGGACATTGTGCACATTTACTCATGCAACTATTGGGAAGTTTGGGAGAACTCTCAAGGTCTTCTCTTGGTAACTTGCTCTATTACTCTCTAGGATAGGCTGGGCTGGTGAAAGATTACTTTGAGGTCCAGTCTCCTACTTTCTTGCATTCTCTTGGGCAGCCCATCAAAGGCACAAGGGTAACAGTACAAGACTCTAAGATTCCACTCCAAGGGATTCTATTCCCATCCCTTTTCTGTACCTGCTCTGGCCAGCAGATATCAGAGTGGGGATGCAGGAGGGTGGAACCAGGAGCTTTAGCCCAAGACCACTTTGTTCAGTGGGTTTGGAACCACACACCAGAGTGAGATTTGAAATTTGTGTCAAAGAGCTTTTCAACGGCTCCTTCCAGCCAACACTCAGCATTGTATCCCTGACAGGTGTAGGCTGTTCCCTAACCCCTCTATATGATGAGGAGAGACACTAACCTCCCTACCCAGGAGGGGAACATTGGGCACAAGAGGATTTACAGGCCTGAGAGATTTCATTCCATATGGCTTTCCCAATGAGGGAAGGCAGGATTCCAGTGGGTATCATGAAGCTCCACAGTCAGCTGCTCTCCCTCCTTCATGCCCCTGCTGCTACCCTCTGTGTGGACATTCAGTCCTTCTCTCCTGCCTAGCTGATAATGTGCATCTGTTCTCACTGCTCCAAATATCTGGTTTAGGGCTAGATGTCTAAAAGGACCAGCACCGACTTGATGAAGGAGCCAGCTCTGATGCAAGAAGAAAGTGGGCATTGTTGCTGAGGACAGGGAAACCAAGCCACAAGCTTACTGCTGGAGACTTCCTACTGAGGCAGGATGTGGAGAGGAGGATGCAAGAGTTCTCCCTCTACTCTGACGACTGCCTGGGCAGAGGTCCAGGCTCTGCCTGTTACTAACTCAACCATACAACCTCTTCGAGCCGATTCCTCATCCATAAACTGGGAAAACAGCAAGACCTCACTTAGGACTGAAAGGATAAACAAAACTTAGAGAGTGAGGCACTGTGCAAACTCTATGACCAAATGCTATGCTTGGTTTAATTATTATTTAATTGGCAACATCCTGCGCCTCATTCATGGATCATTAATTGGTGACATCATGGGTCTTATTCCAGGGGACCAGCAACAGTGAACTAGGAGCTCTCCCACCCCATCATGTGGCTGAAGCCCAAGAATACAAGATAAGGGAAGAACACCTGGCAACTCTCATTATAAGCAGGTTTCAAAAAATCCAAACAACCTCTATACCTTCTCCCAAATCTACCACAATTTGTGTTCCAGTATATAAACCCCCTGACTGGTACTCCACAAATGAGAAGAAAGCAGGTAAGGCTGCCCCATTTAATGTAAACACTGCCCTTTCCTCATATATCTCCCTCATTGCTTCAAGAACATCAGATAAGAACACTATTGATCTCTGCCTCAAAAAAGCATGTGTGTGGTGTGCTAGCACATGCGTGCGTGCATGCACACACACACACACACAGATAAATACCAGCCTTACCAGGACAACACTATTTTTAACCTCCCTTTGAAGGTCAGGTCCAGGTCCACATATCACTCTTGCCAACAACACAGCTTGGTATCCCAGCAAAGGAACTCCTCACAGGAAATCCACTCAGGACTGGGCAGAAGGAAACCTCTCAGGCTATATCAGATTTTAGCAAGCCCATTCACATCCAAGTATACTTTCTTGGTTCTTTACCCTCCAGAACTGTTTCCTTCCCCACTACTTCCCATCCCTCTACAGTGAAAGGTTTAGTCTGGCTATTGCTATAAAATGGCCTCTCTGAGGGGCCTCTCTCCTTAGTATTGGAGGAAGGAGAGTATTTGGAGCATTTCCGGCCCTTCTTGGCCAGCTGCCTGGGCCCTGTGGCCAAGACACATCTGATTGGGGCTCCCCGTGGAGAGGAGTCCTCCCAGGTTCTTGGCAAAGGGCATCTGTGCCTTGGCTAAGGGCAGGAGCTAAAGTGCCAGGTGGATGGAAGGGCTTCTTAGACAAGCAGGTAAGTGGGCAGGGGGACAAAAGATGATAAGAGATGCCTAGTCATCCCACACAGAGCAAAGACTGGAAACAACAGGGAGAATGGACCTTTTTCTACAGTACCCAAGCACTGACTCTATTCTCTTCAGCTAACAGGCAAGCAGGGCCTCACCCAACTCAGGACCAGCTCCCAAAGTTCTAAAAAAGTAGCTGTAACTCTAACTGCATGGACTTTTTTTTTTTTTTTTTAAATAAAGCAGTTTAAACTAAACTGTTTGGCTCATACCAGCACATTTTACACTAGTGCCTTCCCTGCGGTCAGCAATTGGGACAGTTCTGCTCCCTGAATGTTTCCTTTCTAAGAAAGGACTTCTTTGACACCTAGATCCTTAATGCTACCTGTGGAATAACGTTGGGGTCACAGGTCATATGCTACCACGCCTCCTTTTTCCTGTACCCTTTAGTAATCTGGTCTCTGATCTCAAGTTTAGGGACCTTCTCTCAAGGACTCAGTTTTGGGAAGAGGGGACTCCTGGCAACTTCTAAAGCATGATCAATATTCTCTGTTGATTTCAGAACTGGCTCAAAAGAGGAGTTACTGGCAAAACAGCCTCCTGGGCAGTTTCAACATTCTTTGAAAATGTACTGGTGTGGGGTCCCCAGAAAATAGGGGACCCTGGACAGAGGAGGAATTTCCTCATAGATATGTCAACAACAGGCTCAGCCCTCTAGCTCCAATTCAGAAGAGTCCTGAGGGGTGTTCTAAGATGCCATCCAAGAAAACTTTAAGGGCTGGTGGGGTGGGCACGGTGGTATATGCCTGTAATTCCAGCTACCTGGAATGCTGAGGCAGGAGGATCCCAATCAAGGCAAACCTGGGCAGCTTAATGAGACCTTATTTCAAAATTTAAAAAAGGGCTGGAGATGTAGCTATCACGGGGGGAGGGGGTGGCAGAGAAAGAAAAGAAAACTCTAAAAGTTAGATCCTACCTTTGCCTCTGAGGACACCCAAGCTCATGCAGCACCAGCTATAGCAGGGGCAATATTGTAGGGGATTAGAAATCAGCCATCTTGAGCCTGTCTCCTCCTGAGGAGGTGCTGAGCAGGTCCTTGGGGGGCTAAAAGGAACCTGCTACACAGGACACAAACACCCTCAATAGTGGCTGTTTCAGTTCCTGCCTTGGCTCTCTGCCCCTGATTCCTGGAATGCTTTAGTCAAAAACCAAGATGAAGCTGGGTGTGGTGGCGCATGCTTGTAATCCCAGCACTCTGGGAGGCTTAGACAGGAGAATCACAAGTTCAAAGCCAGCCTCAGCAACAGCAAGGCGCTAAGCAACTCACTGAGACCCTGTCTCTACATAAAACACAAAATAAGGCTGAGGATGTGGCTCAGTGGTGGAGTAACCCTGAGTTCAATCCCCAGTACCAAAAAAACAGAACAACAACAACAAAACACCAAGAAGAAATCAGAGCCTCTTTCTCCTCCAGCTATGTAAGCCTACTTTAGGTTGCATGAGGGACAGATGGAGAAAGGGCAGCAGACACAGGCAAGTAAGGGAACCCTTTGACCAGTGAATAAACAGTGGTTACCCAAAGTTTTAAACCCTGGCTCTGGGGGCTAGGGGTACAGCTCAGAGGTAGGACACTTGTCTAGCATGTGTGAGATCCATCCCCACCCAGCACTGAAGCACACACACACACACACACAACAAACAAAAAACCCCAAACCTCTCAGCTCTGCTATGCATAAGCAATGCAGTCATGGCCTCACTTTCTTTATCTGAAAAATGAAGACTGCCTATATCTCAGAGCATGAGTTATAAGGAACTCAGGGAGTGTCCTGGCACTAACAACAGCTCAGTGTCAGCTGCTAGTCATTAAGAGCAAAAGCACTTTCATACTCTTATTTCAATTTCAATCTCAAAATGTTCACACTGAAAGGGACCATAGAGATTTAGAGATTTTTTTCTAGCTCATTTTAGAGGTTATGCAAAGGTAGTGACAGAACCAAACATGGGAAATTGGCCTCCACCAAAACCAATCCCTCTCATTCTCTCTCACGCACGCGCGCACGCACACGCACGCGCACACACACACACACGCGCTGAAATTCCTCATGTGGCAGGCCTCTGCAGAAGGACTGAGGAGTATGCCATGCTAGGAGTGTGCCAAGGAAGCATCTACCTCCAGGGACACTAACCTGCTCCTCCCACAATCCTCAGCTTCACCTACGTCCAGCCAACCAGTATAGCCGTGTCCACCTGAGAGGGCACTGAGCTGGAAGTCAGGAAACCTGGCTTATGCCCTAGTGTGGCTTCTCAGCAGCTCTAAGGCTGTTTCATCAGAGGTCAATGTGAAAAGGTCTCCCCTGCCTGGTCCTTTGCAAGGTGGCTTCAGATCATTGCAGGTGTGAACTCAAGTGCACTTCAAAAAGTGGAATACCAATGCAAATGAGAGGCATGTGGGGCTGGTTAAGGTTAGACTCCATAGTACAGAGTTTGGGTGACTGCAGGGTTGTGTCCTCAGACAAAGGTCTTCATTCATCTGTTAAATAACTGGTACCTCATAAGGTTGTTATGAGGATTAAGTGAGGTACTAGATACAAATTCCTAGAAAATTCAGTGTCTCACCCACAGTAAATGCTCCATAAATACTGGCTGTGACCATTACTGAGTAGGGATCATCACTCTATACATTCATTCAGGAAACTTTAGGACCCCCTTTGAGAAACACAGGATCTTTAACAAACAATAAAACTGGACCCACAAGGGGAATCTTCCTGCTCAGGGCTGAACAGGCATTTGGAGCCACTGTTGTGCTTACCTGGCTCTTCTCCGAGGACACCTGTCAGAATCACAGGGAGTATTTGGAACACATGCATGCCTGGCCCACCTGTCACGCTCTGATGATTCAGTAAGTCCCAGGGGGGGATCGGTAATTTTAGCAAGTGTCATAGGCGATTCTGATGTATGTCTCTGGCTGAGTGTCAATGTCTAAAAGTTGCCAAGGGTCTCCAACCTTGATCTCCTGGACTGAACATCATTCAGCTAAAGTCCCGTTGGCCCCTCTCCTCACCATACCTGAGGGCTTAGAGTATCTTCAGGTTTTAAAGAACCCATGCCCAGGGTCTGGTTTGCCTTTCTGGGGTCACTTGTTCTATTCCATATACAAATCAAAAGATCTGAGACTGCTCTCCCTGCAGGTCCCTATTGCTGTGAGAGGGACCCTACCCTATTCTGTTATGGAAACAAAACAGCTGGGTTACACTGTCCCTTCCCATAGGCCTGTGTTATGCAATTTATGACTTCCTATAAGTCTGCTTGGTTTTCACTGTGGATGAGACCATGTCTGTTCCCTGGGAACAGGGCAGGTGAGAAAGAGCAAATTTGACAGGATGGACAAGCTATGTCGAGAGACAGAAGAGAGTCAAGTGTGGTAGTACATGCCTATAATTCCAGTCTCTTGGGAGGTTGAGGCAGGAGGATCACAAGTTAGAGACCCTATCTCAAAAAATAAAAAAATTAAAAGGGTCTGGGGATATAACTCAGTGTAAGAGTGCCCTGGCTTCAATCTCCAGTATTGCGGAGGGGGGCAGCAGAGGGAGACAGATAAATGAGATACAGAATAAGATACAAATGAAGAGCAAAGCCTGGTTTGAGGGCAGGAGAGGGGGTGGGGCTTAGGAGCTCCTGGGAGGGAAAGGAAATGTCAGATCCACTGAGATCAGATAACCAATAAAACAAGGCATGTACACCTCCAGTCCAGAGGGAGACTGTGGTGCCCACTGGAATACCCATTGTGTAGTGAAAGATCCTGGTGCAGGCACATCCAGACCTGAAGGGCTGGGCAATATGCTGACAAAGAAACTCCATTTTAGTTGATTTCTGGTCCAGTGAGGCTTCTAGTTCTAAGAAATCAACTTCTCCACTTTGATTTCTACTAGTTCTTTCATAAGATTTGCATGTTAATGTGCTCATCTGCATCCCAGTTGGGAACTATCCTCCACTTCAGAAAAGGGAAAGAATTATGTCAGAGCCACACCCCATATTTACACCCCCCCCCCAAGTGAATTAATTTCCAAGCTTCCCAGATCTGGCTAGTCTGAGATAGAATGAAATGCTACTTTTGTGCTCTCTCAATATTCTACCTCCAAACCAAAGTTGCAAGGCAGTTTAAGAATATCTATTTCTCTTCGAAACCTGTTTCTTTTTCCTGTCTTGTTATTAAGATTCCTTAAAAGAAATCTGAATTTCTCAGAGCTCATTAACTCTCAAAGCAAATGTAAACTGTAAGAGAATGTGGCATATAGTCCTCTTGAGTATTGTTATAGCCATCTTTGGGAGGTCCCACAACTGCCGTGAAGGTTTAGTTAAGACTTCAGAGACTTACATGAGGCATATAACTCCCTGGCCTCCTCCCAGATGCCCAGGCACCAAAGAGAATGGCTGAAGCCCCAAGGCACAAGAGCTACTCAAGACCCATGCAGATAAAATCCTATTCCAAGTCACACTGGCATAAAGAAGGGGTCTGTGCAGGAAGAATGTGTGTAAGCCTTAGAGGTTGATTCTTCCAGAAGGCCCAAACTCCCACATTAGTGTACCCTCTGAATCGTACCTGACAGCAGTTAAAATCCACATGACTGCTGTTTAACCTATGTGTCCTTGGAATGGAAGAGGAACAATAGTGTGGCAGTCTAGCTGCATTTAAAAAAAGGACATTAACATTTATCAATCATCTACTAAGTGCTGGCATTATAGAAAGGTGGATATTATTATTCCTATTTTACTGATAAATTGCTTGGACACTAAAGTGATTTGTCAAATCTCATTGTGAATAGATAGAACAGGGTTTGAACACAGGCCTGAAGCAACGAATTTTGCTACTGGGACAATTATTCCCAATAACAATGAACACTTTTTTACTGCCTCTGCACACTACCTTGATACCATTTTGCCCAATCCAAGACTCAAAGTTCCCAAGGTGTAAATAACAGACAATTACCGCAGGGCGCGGTGGCACACGCCCATATTCCCAGCACTTAGGGAGGCTGAGACAGGAGGATTGTGAGTTCAAAGCCAGCCTCAGCAATGGTGAGGCACTAAGCAACTCAGTGAGATCTTGTCTCTAAATAAAATATACAAAAATAGGGCTGGGGATGTGGCTCAGTGGTTGAGTACCCCTGAATTCAATCCCCAGTACAAAAAAAAAAAAAAAAAAAAAAAAAAAGAGACAATTACCCAAAAGCTAGTAGGGAGAAAGTTGAGGAGGAAAAGCGAAGAGAAGCTGTGTGTACATACACACACACTTAATGCCACGTATATGTACATAATGTCTTTCCCATATTTAAGAACATTTCTATTCTCCACAGAAAGGCTGGGAACAGTGATTCATCTGGGCTAGAAATGTGACTTCTCTAGTATTTACCATTTTAACAAAATCCACACTAAAGTATTTGGGAGGTCCACAAAAAATAAACAACTGCTTCATTTCTTTAATTTTTCTTAAGTTGTCTCTAGCTGAAAGAGAGGAAACAGGAATATCACCACCTCTGCCATCCCCCTGAGGAATTTTTCACAGGAATTACCAAGTCCTGCTCAGTGACTCTAAGTCACCTGGGAAGCCCCAGCTCCAGATGCTGAGCATTTACAAACTTTGTCCCTGAGTGAGGAGCACTCCCCTAACTCAGCAAACACAAGCTGAAATAGCCACACAGGCCCCACCAAAGTAGAGAAAAAGCTCCAAAGGAAACACAGGGATGATCCTCAGTGGCCTCTAAGAGGGTACAAAAGACCAATACTGGACTGGAGAGAGGCACAAGCATAAGCATACACCCTGGCCCTGCAGCTCAGCCAAGGAGCACCCCACCCACAGAGCCAGCTGAGGAAGAAGGGCCAGCAAGACTCCTTTTTTGGCTTTCCCCACAAAGGGCTTAGTTACCTCTATAGCAAAAGGTGTTTGGACAGTTTCTTGAGAGAATAAGGCAGAATTTCTCCCTTCTATGGAGAAAGCAGGAGCTAGGAAAACTTGCCACTATCCTAATTTTTAGGGAAGTCCGAGAGTCTGATAAGAATTCTTACCATTATGTATCTGAACCTGCACAGTTTCACATGTGAGAATCCAAAGCTTCATCATTCCTCCTTGAGAAGGGGCTTCATCAGGTCTCTCCCACAAGGAAGTATCTCCAACTCCCCCCAAAGGGCTGCAGGTCACCAAGCTGGTGAAGAGGCTGCCCACCCCTTTTATTTCACACTGGTAGATCACAGGCTAGGCCCTGTTCCCTTGGCTTTTCCCCATCAAAGCACAAAACCTACTGCACAACCTCCCAGCAACAGGGTGACACAGTCCTATGGGGCTGCAATAAGTGGCCATTCTTGCCAAACTGATATTAACTTTTCTCTTTGAGTTTTGATGTTACACACAATCCCGTCCTTGCTGTACCAGGAAGCCATTTCATCCATCTGTCTGGGAAGATGATCCAATTTTGGTGCTTTTATCATTGAAGCTTTCAGCAACTTTGTTCTACTTCCCCTACTGTAATTACTTTTGAATCATCAACACACTCAGACAGCCTTAAAACTCAAAGAAGAGAATGCTAAAAATGAAGGGGGGAAAAAGCTGCAATGGAAAACAACTTCATTGAAAAGCTACTGAAGGTAAGAGCAATTAGTTTCTTTCCAGAAATTTACTTATTAATAAACTGCCTCACACTCCTTCCTCCTTTTCCAAAGGTAGACAGGGGTTGGGGATGGGATGTGGTGGAGATGGGGGAGGGTAGGAACTCTAAAAGGAGCTAATTAAAACATTTGCTCCCTCAGCCTAGTTTTGGTTTTAAGACGCAGTTCTGTTTGTAAATGATGTGAAACTCAAAAAGTTGACTTGGTGGTTGCTGGGTCCAAGCAGTCCAGAAAAGAGGTATGCCTTCTCTGGAATGCAATCAAATTTCATTGGGAGGGTAGGGTGAGACCCAGTGGCTGTGGCTTAAGAATTCATATTCTTCCAGGGATAAGTCTGAAGGACAAACCACACACACACACAAAGAAAACAAATACCTAACTCCAAGAAAATCCAACCAACACCAGCAACTTGACACTGTCAAGGAGCCAGCTGCTTTGCTTTCTGCTGTTATCTTATTCTGTGGTCTGCCACTTGCCCTGGTGGATGAAACTTCCAACTCTGCTTTGTAAGATCCCACTTCATAGTTCCCTCCTTCTGGTGTGGCCCCACCATCCCGAGCCCGTGCAAGAGAGAAGGATTAAGGAGGAAGCACAGGGTTGTTCTTCCTGGCTTCTCACCACTGCCCCAGTTTGTATCCTTCCACATCCCGCTTTCTTCACTGCTGGCTAGCTAGGGTCCTTTCCTAGGATGAAACTTGGGAGAATGGGAAGTGCCTGGCAGAGAATTATAAACACAGGAAGCTTTTCCTTTTAGGCTCAGCACAGCAGAGCACAGCAGCCAGCAGAGGCCGTGAATTTGCTGCCTGGGTCACACAGCCAGGTCTGTGATACAGCCAGAGAGCAGGGATCCTGGCAACATCAAGGTCAGGGAGGCAGGGGCCTTCTTGGGATTGGGGATTTGAGTAGGCAAGGCTCCATTCCTCCTTGGGATAGGCTGATTTAAAGGGCCAGGGATGCAAGAAACAAACAGTGCCCCTCCCCCCTCCACTAAGGGAATTCCAGAGAGGCTGACACACCATCCCAGCTGCTTTGCCTCTAGGCAAGTTGGTGGGGGGAGCTCTTTGGGAACAGGAACCCCAGGAATAGGTGACCTGATGATTAACATGGCCAAACAGAGATGTGGAGCGACACCACCAAGGCCTTGCAGCTGGGTGCCTCTAGGCCTCATTTTAGCACGGGTCCTTCATGCCCTGTTGGAGGGTGGTTGGAGGGCAGGAACGCTCTGATTTGGTCCCAAGGGCGTGCTCTTTCCTCAGCCCCAGGACCAGGTGGCCCCAGTCTTGGGAGTTCTCCAGAAAACAGCGACACTAATTCTTACTCCCCACGGAAATTCTACCCATTATTTTGGACACATTCCTCGAGGCCAGAACATGGGGGAGAGGAAGAGTTTCAGGGCTCCCACTGTGACCAAACAGCTAGTTCATCCCGGCGTCCCAACCTTTACCTCGCCCCCGCAAAAGGCCGAGGCCTCTGCTCGCGTCCCCAAACCCACCCCAGAAAGGGCCCGCAATCCCCCTTGCGTCTCCACCTGACCCTCAGGAAGGCAAGGGCAGCGAGCCGTTGCCCACAGAGAACTCGCACTTTTTCGCTGCGCGATTCAGAAACACGCCGGGTCTGATGCCATCCGGCGAATTATGTAACCAGGGACACCGCTCCCGGGCTAAACAAACGCGGCTCTGTGTGTGCAGCCGCGGCCCCGGGGGAGCGCACCGGGGCAGGGAGGGGCTTCGGCCGGGCCTCGGGTCGGGCTTGTTTGCTCAGCAAAACCGGAGGGGGTAGCTGGGCAAGAGCCCTGGGCCGCCTAGGTCCCAGGCCCGGCGCTGAGCTGTGAGCTGGCCAAGTCTGGTCGGCCAGGGCCCGGGCCCCTCCCCCATCACGGCCGCCCCCGTCTCCAGACAGTGAACTTGGACCCAAGTCCCACCGGACGCAGTCACCGCCTGCTGCCAGAGCGACCTCAGGCTTGGGGGCCCTGGGAAGTGATGAACTAGAGTGCCGGCTCCATTCCAGCTTGGGACTCCTCTATCCCTCCTCACCCTTTCCTTCGGTGCTGGGGCAGCTGCGCGCAGCGGTGCAGGAAAGTGACTACCCGCCCCCCTCCTCCGCCTCAACTCTGGAGGCGGCGGACGTGGTGGGCTCGTGCTTGGAGCTCTACCTCTCCGTCTTTGCCCCAAAGGGAGGGTAGCAGGACGCGGTGACAGCTGCGCGATGACACCCATCCCCCTTGGGTGCGGGCAGCTAGGGCCCTGCGCGGCCCCCACCCGGTCTGAGTGCGGACCGGGACGCCGGGGCAAATGAACTAGGGTGTCAGGTTGGAATCACCCGCCCAGAGCCCCGGGAGGTCAGGGGACGAGACGCGGGTTCCGGGATGTGTTAGCCCCCTCCCCGCCCGGGGGCGACTCAAAGTTTTGGGAAGTTGCTACCCCTACCTTGCTTGGTGAGCACCAGGGCGTCTTCCCTCCGCGCCTGGGTGATGATGGAGCCGTGTTCCATCTAACAATTCCGCGGGCCCGGGCTGGCTGGGCGGGAGGACCGGCGGGCGCGCAGGCTGGGCTGGGCTGGGGGGCCTGGGCGGGGGCCCGCTCCGGCTCCCGAGACTCCGACTCCCACAGCTGTTCACATCCCCCCTCTCGTTTCCTCCCCGGGCCGGGAAGGGAGGCGGCCTGTACGGAGGGCGGGCGGCCCGGGCAGTGGCTCCCCCGGGTGCCCCCGGCCCCGATCCCCCGGCGGCAGCTCCGGGCTCCTCAGTTTGGGTCCAACATGGAGAATCCGGAGCGAAAACAAGAGGAGGAAATGGGACACGGGGCGGTTTCCAGGCTCCCCCCTCCCCTCCGTACTCCAGATAAACAACCCGCGGCTGCAGCGCCCACCCCCGCGCGACTCCTGGATCTTGACCCGGTCTCTCCACGGCCTGCTGGTACTTCCCACTCCAGGCCAGCGTCCTAGGCCCGGGGACCCTTCACCTGTGAGCGGCCTGGACTGCCGACGGCGCGGAGCTTCGCTATTTTGTTACCGAAAAAGCGAATCCCCGAGGGGGGTGGGGTGGCGGGCGGGCAGGCTGGCGGGGGAGACTTGAAACCGCTCCGGCGTTCCGATTGGTCCTCTTGGAGAAAGGGGCGTGGCCCCTCTTTACTATGCGGTGCGAAGACCCAACAACATTCCAATCGCTACGGCCACGCCCTCGGGCCACTCCCCCCTCTCCCGGCTGTGGCCTCCCAGTCTCCTCGGCCACACCCCCTTCCCAACTACTTAAAAGGCCACTCCAAAGCTCACGTTTCCCTGCTAGGTGCTGGAGTGTTCTTGTCACTGCTCTGCTCTTGTGAAGAAAGGCGGAATGGTTCTGCTCTTTCGAGAGTAACCAGGGCTAGACAAGAAGCCTAACTAGGGACAGGCCATGGTGGCAGAGGTCTGGAGCAGTTACCCTACTTCCTGCTTAGCCCTGTTTAGTACCCACTGATTCGCACAAAAGAGTACAACCATCAAATTCAGAAAGGGATGGGGTGCAGGTGCGGACCTAGTACTCCAGAGTGTCAGAGCTGGAACTGACCTTAGGACTGTGTGACATTCACATTTCAAATGAGACCTGAAGTGCAGGGCTTTACTCAGACATTCACTTGTTCCTATTCAGAATAGAAGTCTCTAAAGGAGGAACGTCAGCTCTGTGGATTCAAGCTGCCCAACCCCCTTGCTCTTCAGACCCCAGGACACCCTCCTAGGGCACTCTCTCTTGGACTTTAAACTCTCAGAAGATCCTTGCTCAAGGTTGTAGCAAGGGATTTCCATTGGTCTCCAAAAAGGCAGGTTTCAGCTCAAAATCAGGTCTTTTTCAGTTACCTACATCTGTCCTCAGGTGACATGGGCTGCCTTGGAAGGAAGGGAACTAGCTGTTCAAGGTGGGCAAGTTTGAGGTAAAGTGAGGTTGCAATGAGTGACTTCAAAGCTGCTTCCAGCCCTAATGTGCCTAATTCAGTGCAACTCACCCTGCCAGGGAAGGGGCTTCCAGAAAGGTTGGGACCTCTCTATTCTCTGGGAATTGGGTGCAACTGGTGACCTTCATGCTGAAGTTCTCATTGCCCAATATGCATCAGGTCTTACTAGTGGTCAGAGGACAAGTAGTCAAAATTTAATATGCCATTGTCATAATATGTACATGCCTGTGTTCTTTAACCGTGTTCATGCTTGCCTGTTCTTGCTGTTCCTGAGCACATACACAAAACCTTTTTATATAACACCATTTTAATGGAAATGCTGCTTTTCCAAAATGAAAGTGGCTGTTACAGAAGATCTGAATGATGCTTATGTAACTTTAAACACCGAGTTTGGGTAGATTCTAATTCATTAACAGAAGGGAAAACGGAGGAGTTATGACATACTTACCTCCCACCATTAAAACAATAGGATCCTTAAGGTAAATCTTCAATAGTCAGGTTGCTAGGAGGCCTTTTTGGACCCTGCTGCTACTCTTTTGCAAGGTCAGTTCAGTTAGAATGGGAGCAGTATATAGACAAGAGTGGAGGGCTGAGGACTGAGGGGGACCTGCTACCCCCTCATCAATAAGGTTGGGTAGGTCTGTTCACCTCTCTGCTTCCCTTTCTTCATACATAGACAGTTCATCCCCTTTTATAACTTACAACATACTTTCATATAAATTATCTATCTCATTTGATCTCTCCTTTCTCTGAGATTAACAGAGTAAATATCATGCCCATTTTGTAGATAGAGAAAAACTGTCTGGAAAGGTAAATTGACTCATCTGCAGCTACACAGCTTGTTAAGAAGAAAAGGCAGGACTAGAGTTGTCTTTAGACTTTTAGACTTGAACTCTTGGCACTTTACGTTGTTCTCTTATTACCTATAATATGGAGGTAGTATAAGAACCAGTCAATCTTGCTAAGAATTCTGCACCACCTCCTCTGGGAAGCCCTCCCCAGATTCCTCTACTACAGGAGGACTTTATAGCCTCTTACAAACTCTCTTGGGGCATTTAGTATGGGACTATTTTTTCTGGAACAGTTTGCCTTTTGGCTTCCCAACTAGAGGGCACATTGAGATTAGGGGCTATCCTGTTTACCAATGGATCTTTTGTGCCTAGCATAGTGCCTGACACAGAACAGTCTTTATGTGTTCACTCTATGCATTTTGACTTTACTGCCTTAACCAGTGTTCCTTTGTCCAGGGATTCAATGGCCCATAGCAAGAAACACATTTTATATTGTGAGATAACTGAAACAAATTTTCACACAGCAATACTTCTCCTTGCTATGTGCATACACTCTGATATTTTCTATTGCATGTATTGTAGTCTTTTTCTTTCTTTCTTTTTTTTTTTGGTACCAAGGATTGAACTCAGGGGCACTCGACCACAGAGCCACATCCCCACCCCTGTTTTGTGTTTTATGTAGAGACAGGGTCTCACTGAGTTGCTTAGCACCTCGCTGTTGCTGAGGCTGGCTTTGAACTCATGATTCTCTTGTCTCAGCCTCACTAAATGCTGGGATTACAGGCTTGCACCACCGTGCCCAGCTGTCTTTTTCGTTTTTTTAAGGTGCTTTCTAAATTGATCTCTCCACTTCTTGGCTGGGACCCAGTATTAGAACAACACTGCTTTCACCTCTTGTATGATGTGGTGTCTCCTGTATATGCGTAGGGCTCTGGCTCCTCCTAAAGGATGTGGAGATGGCTTCAAGCACCTCTGGCTCTGAGGTCAAAGAAAGACTCCTGGGCCAGGCATGGTGGCACAGGCCTGTAATCCCAGCGGCTCAGGAGGCTGAGGCAGGAGAATCAGGAGGTCAAAGCCAGCCTCAGCAACAGTGAGGTGCTAAGCAACTCAGTGAGACCCTGTCTCTAAATAAAATACAAAATAAGAGCCGGGTGCGGTGGCGCAAGCCTGTAATCCCAGCACTTAGGTAGGCTGAGACAGGAGAATCAAGAGTTCAAAGCCAGCCTCAGCAAGGGTGAGGTGCTAAGCAACTCAGTGAGACCCTGTCTCTACATAAAACCCAAAACAGGGCTGGGGATGTGGCTCAGTGGTCGAGTGCCCCTGAGTTCAATCTCCAGTACCAAAAAAAAAAAAAGAAAGAAAGAAAAAGAAAAGAAAGATAGATTCCTGTATAACAGACAGAAATCCTTCCAAAGACAAACACTGTGAAGAGAACCCAGCAAGTAGGGGTGAATGAAGAAGGGAAGGATGGATGAAAGTTACTGAGAGGCCTGGTAAAGCCCCTCCTGCCTCCAGATACTACAAAGATAATGGCAGCTTACTGGAGCCTGGAACCCCAAAATACAGACAGACAAGATCTCATCTCTTGATGTCAGGGCTTCTCACTGCTCTGTCCTCAGATTATTGGGACTCCACTCCAGAAAGCTCTCTGGGGTTCAATGGGCCTTTTTCTTATGGTTAAGGTGGTGAGGACCAGACATGGTAGAGCAGGTCTGTAATTCCAACTACTCTGGAAGCAGAGGCAGAAATTGCAAGTTCGAGGCCAGTCTCTGCAACTTAGTGAGACCCCCAGCAATGTAGCAAGACCCTGTCTAAAAGAAAAAAAAAAAAAAAAAAGGACTGTGGATGCAGCTCAGTGGTAAAATGCCCTTGGGTTAAAAAAAAAAAAAAGGTGGTAAAGGAGGTGGGAAACAAGTGTTCATTCTAAATTGTGCCTAAAACAGCATCTTGTCCTGGGCCACTTGCTCTGTGTAACTTAGGTAGTCTGTTTAACCTGGTTCAAGCCAGGCTTTCTATGCCTAAAAACTCTTCAAAGAGAAAACCCACTGGCTCTCTCCTGCACACCTACCTGCTCCATCTCTTTACTCCCTAGCCTCTCAGTTTGCAAAATTGATGGGAGGCAACTTGGAAACCCCAGCACTGCCCCACCCCCAGTGCTGAGACTGGGAACTGATGGGTGGGGCTCACATGGAGTGGCTGTTCAGGTGTCTCCTATGCCTACTGAAGTCAGACTGAGTGTTCCAGAAACAAGGCTGAGGAAAGGGGAATGGAGCTGGAGGAGCTTCCTCTAGGGGACATGCATGCTTGCTTCAGGACCATGCCCTTTTTCTAAAGTAAGTTACTTTTTTTTGGTTTGTTTCATTTATTTCAATTACAAATAGAAAACATCCATTTTCTTGGTTTCTCTGATTGTTCCTGCAGTCTCAGTTGGGTTCTGTATTGTAACTGGGAAGGCGGGGTCTAAGTACCAGGGTTCTGTAGCACTGTGTCTTCTTGTCACAAGGCTTAGCGTCCCAGGACAAGGTCCTTGGCTGAAGTGGGTGGGTGAGGAAGGGAGACCAGTGACATTGACTGAAGCTGTAGGGGGAAAGAGGACACTGGATACTGAAGGCTGGGGAGAAGGGAGGAGTTAGTGGTAGGGAGCATAGCTTCTTGGTAGAGCAACTTGGAAAACCTCACAGGGGCTTTAGATTCTGCGTGACTTATTCTGCAAAGTGCAGGCATGCCTATTATCTCAACCTGACTACTTAGTTACTCATTTGCCCCATATTAAGATGCAGATAATAGTAGTACTACTTCATAGATTATTGAGAGAATTAAATAAAATTAATCTTATTTAAAATGTTATTAAAGTGTTGCCAGGTGTGGTGACGAACATCTATAATCCCAGCTATTTGGGAGGCTGAGGCAGGAGGATCATAAGTTCAAGGCCAGACTGAGCAACTTAGATACTATTTTTAAAAAAGGGCTGGGAATGTAGCTCAGTGGTAGAGTTCCCCTGGGTTCAGCTCCTAATGGGGGAGGGGAATAGGTGAGTGTTTAGTGCCTGACATGTTGTAAGTGCTCAATAAATATTATTCTCATTGTTGTCAAACCTGTTCTTTGTGCACCCATCATCCGCACACTTCCCCAAGCCAGAATCTGAAGTTAACCAAGTCTCTCTCCTCACTTGTGCTCGCCCACAATGAGTCCTGAACACAGGCAGCTTCTCCCCTCCCAAGCATGTGTCAGGCCCTTACCTTCGTCACATTCCCACTCAAGCTCTCTCAGGGGAAGCTGGCATAGGCTCCTAATCAACATTTTTCATTCTCTAGGTTCCAAATCCAAATCCATCCCCAGCTCTCCTAGAATTAAAATCTGATTCTGTCTAGATGGAATGATTCAGCAGTTCCCCAAGCCTATCTGGATGAAGCTCCAATGCCTCGTTGGGCACACATGGCTCCAAGATCTAGCTTCTGTTGGTTTGCCCACCCTGTCTCCTGCGCTTTCCCTACACTTACCTATGCTGCTGTCAGGAGGAACTAAGTACCTGGGGCTCTGCTCCAGACATCCTGTGCCGCCACACTTTTACACAGGCAGTTCTCTCTGCCTGGATACCATCTGCCTTCTCTGTGAGGCACTCCTTACCCTTGAAGGTACAACTCAAGTGCCACTTCTCAAACCTCAGATCCCACCCAGTCTGGCTTAAAGGTTCTCTGAGTTCCCATATTGTATCTTCATCTGGTTTTTAATGCAAAAGCTTCTTCAGGGTGGACACTGCCTTGTTTTCCCTACACACCCCACCCCTGATGCCTCTCACATAACCTGATACCCATTGCTCTGTTGGAAGCCAGTGCCAGTAGGCACCTTACTCTCTGGGCATTGCTGGTGAACCTGGGGCACTGAATGAGGGAGGGTGGGAGACAAGATGCCTGCCCCTTGGGCAATGCCTCCTCACCCAAGCCAGGGAAGCCCCAGGACCACGGCCCAGCTGCCCACACCCGGCCCATTAACCCTGGCACAGGAGCCTGGGGCCTGGGAGTCAGATTTACACCGGGCTTCCAAAACAAGACTCAAGCCGACTTGAGACTTGGCGAATCGGACAGACACACTTCGCCCGAACATTCAGAAAGCGCGCGTGGATTGGAGAAACCCTAAAACAGGGCAGATCCTGGACCTTCCTACCCCGACATTCAGTGTGTGTGTGAGGGGTGTGTGAGATAAAGATAGAACTATCGGGGACTGGGGCCAGTCCCCTTCCATATCTCCTCTCCTCGGGAGCTTAACCTCCTTGGTCCTGGCAGGTCACGTGACCCGAGCCCCCGGCAGCCACGAAACGCGGGGCTACAGCCCTTCTCCTAAATAAGGCAGCGACAGGAGCAGATCGAGTTTCCCAGTCGGTATTTACAGGTTCCCTGGACGAAGCCAAACCTCCCTCTTCCCGTGCTCCTCCCTGCTCACGCGGTGGTGAAAGGAAAAGAAGGGCCCTTTTTGCGCCCTACCCCCACCCCTCCAGTCCCGCGAGCCCCCAGTGCGGCCTCTCCTCCCCGGGCGGCTCGGCTGGCCCCTCCAGGGGGCACCGCTTAGGTCGCTGCATTCCAAAGCCCTGGCGGCTCTTTGAGGTCACGTGGCGCGATGGGGGTGGGGAGGCAGGACGCCCCTGACCCGGGCAGGCGACCTTGAAGCGTTCCAGTGATGTAGATTTTGGTTCCTTTTCCCCCTGACCACCCAGAGGCCAGCTTTGTACTGGCCTCGAGAACCTCCAGGAGAGCCACGGCAGGTTTTTACCCTCCATCGCCTACAGTGTGTGTGTGTGTGTGTGGCCCGCCAGAGCTAAGCACGCTGGCTCCTTACCTCCAAACCTCCCAGCACCCCAGGCGCTGGCCTCATACTTTCCCATTCGAAGATACTGGCCGCTAGCTAGTCACGAGTCAGGAAAGCATGCCAGCTGAAAGGGCAGGAATCTCTGCTGATGGCCTGCAAAATGGACAGGGAAGTGAGAAGACTGGGTAGGGCCAGCGGCTTAGTTTAGGCCAAGATCCATCCTTCTCGGGCCAAAGTCCAGAGCTAAACCTGGTCCTCCCTAGTAAGCCAGGGTCCTAGACCTCTAGAGCTGTATTTTGGGCCTGGGGACAGGGAAACTGACAGGGAGTTGATTTTCTTCCTAGCAGGACCGACAAACATCCCCAAGCAGCTCATTCCAATCTAGTGCAAACTCAGAAAGCCCTGTATTGGAGCTGACCCAGATCACAGGAAGGGGCTCTCGCTTCCATATGGGGCTGAGGCTGGAGCGAAGGGATTGGGAATTGAGCACTGGCCACAGCTAGCTTGTCTGAGAAGTATGACATTGTAGGAAGGAGAAAGAGTAGACAGTGGAATGAAGAAGGGAGACAAAGACAATAATTAGGATGGGATGGAGGTCTGCAGTTTTTTCATTAATCATTAGTTCATTTATTTGAATGTTTATTGAGCCTTTACTAAAAGTGAGTCATGGATTTATCTAGTTGTGTGATTACTGACTCCTTACTATGCACTGGCTCTGTCTTGGGGATTTAGGGAGTAAGACAGAGCTCCTGCCCTCATGGGGCTACCATCCAGTAGGAGAGCCAGACCGAGGAGCAATTTACAATACAGTGTGCTGAAGGCTAAAGCTAGGGGTGAGGAGGGGACACACAGTGGAACATTTATCCCAAATTAGAGAGGAGAGGGACAACTGTGGAAGAAATTTATCTAAACTGAGGCATGAAGTAGAAAACTGTTCATTAGCTGGGAAGGATAGCCTTTCAGATAGAGGGCACAGTGCATGCACAGTCCCAGAGGCATCTTCTGGAAGCCAACATGTTAGCACTATTAGTATGGCTGCCAGAGGAACAGGAGGAGGTGAGGAAATCGGACTTGAGAGGGGAAAAAAAGGGTGAGCTGATGGATAGGGCCTACCCTGGAGGGATGAGGGTGGGAAAGCCCCTGTTCCTCTGAATCCACACTGAGTCCTGTAGCCATGCTGTAGGGGGGACGTGACACCAGCTAGAATTTCATTATAAAATTAATATTTATCTTGAGATAACACACATAGATTAAAAAAATCAAATAATACTAAAAGGGTTGTAACAAAAACAAGTCCCCCTGACCCCCCCCCCCATCCCTTATGCTAGTCCCCAGGGGCTCCCACTTCCAACTCTTAGCTGTTTTTTCTGGTATTTCCTTCCTTATTTCTAAATAATATATGTACATCTGTATTCATCTATCTAATTTGTTGACTTCTTGTTTTGGAAGCAGAGGGTTTTGATTCTCTGCTCACCTCTCTTTCTCTTCTCTCATCACATTGCATTTTTAAAAAAAAATTTTTTTTAGCTGTTGATAGACCTTTATTTTTTATTTATTCATTTATATGCGGTGCTGAGAATCAAACCCAGTGCCTCACGCATGCTAGGCAAGTGCTCTATGACTGAGCCACAACTCAGCCCCCATTACATTTTTATTATAATTTAGGGTTAAATCTGTGTTTGATGATTTCCTTATTGACTTTGTAAATACTGTTCATTCTTAAGGCAAGTATTCGAATTACATTTCCTTTTCTAATATAACTTTTTATTGTCTACTCTGTTTACATTTCTTCCTTATACAGCCCTGCATTACTTGCTTCATTTTTAAAAAAATTTTTTTAGTTGTTGATGGACATTTATTTATTTATTTATTTATTTTTGGTATTGGGGATTGAACTCAGGGGTACTCGACTACTGAGCCACATCCCCAGCCCTATTTTGTGTTTTATGTAGAGACAGGGTCTCATTGAGTTGCTTAGCGCCTCGCCATTGCTGATGCTGGCTTTGAACTCGCGATTCTCCTGTCTCAGCCTCCCTAAACGCTGGGATTACAGGCTTGAGCCACCGCGCCCGGCTCATTCATTTATTTATATGTGGTGCTGAGGATTGAACCCAGTGCCTCACACATGTGAGGCAAGCGCTCTACCACTGAGCCACAACACCAGCCTCCTTGCTTCATTTTTTATTTGCATGATTTTCTTTGATTATCCGACTCCATTTCCCACACCCTTTAACAGTTCTGCAAAATGCCCTCTCATCAGTACAATTTTGTGTATGGCCAAACCTGTTTTTTGTTTTTGTTTTTTTGTTTTGGTACTAGGAATTGAACCCAGGGTTGCTTTACCACATCCCCAGCCCTTTATTTTTATTTTTTAATTTTTATTTTGAGACAGGTTCTTTTTTCTTTTTTTTTTTTTTTGGTACTGGGGATTGAACTCAGGGGTACTCGACCACTGAGCCACATCCCCAGCCCTATTTTGTGTTTTATGTAGAGACAGGGTCTCACTGAGTTGCTTAGTGCCTTGCTGTTGCTGAGGCTGGCTTTGAACTCACGATCCTCCTGTCTCAGTCTCCCAAAGTGCTGGGATTACAGGCGTGTGCCACCATGCCCGGCTTGAGACAGGTTCTTTCTAAATTGCTTAGAGCTTTGCTAAATTCCTGAGGCTGGCCTTGATCTTGGAATCCTCCTGAACTTAGAATCCTCCTGCCTCAGCCTGAGTTGCTTAGATTACAAGCACGTGCCACTGTGCCTGGCCTATCATACAGTTTTATTGCTACAACATTTTCCCCCTTGAAGGCATTTGTCACAAGATAAAAGTGTCCCATCCTGGCACTTTTATCTGGTTGTGTTGCTCACTAGGCTTGTGGTATCCCTGTCATTCCGGACTACTCATTGCCACTAGTGGAAAATTCCCTTTGCAGCCTGCCCCTCTTCCTCCTCCTTCTCCTCCTTCTTCTTCTCCTCTCCCTCCTTCTTGTATTGGCAATTGAACCCGGGTCCTCATGCATGCAGCTGGGCAAGTGCTCTACCACTGGGCTACACCTGAGTTCATCCCTTTGCCCTCTTTCTCTTTCTAGGACCCAGTGTTTTCTTCTTTCTTGGTTTACTCCTTTGTTTTGATGAAGCTTATCCTTCAGTAGCTTCCTGTGAAAGAGTGCTGGAGTGGGGGTGGGGTAACTTTTGAACACTTAAAATGGTTTTATTCCATCTTCACGCTTGATTGATAATTTTGTCTAGGTAAGGAATTTTAGGTTGAAAATCATTTTCCTTCAGAATTTTTAAACCTGTGTGTGTGTGTGTGTGTATGTGTGTGTGTGTGTGTATTTTAGGATTGGACCCAAGCACACACTCACTTGCTGCCCCAGCACCTTTTATGTGGTTTTGTGTGTGTGTATGTGTGGGGGGGTGATTATTAGAGATTGAAACCAGAGGTGCTCTACCACTGAGCTATATCCACAGCCTTTTTATGATATTTTGAGATAGGGTCTTGCTAAGTTGTCCAAGCTGTCCTCAGTCTTTCAGTCCTCCTGCTTCAGTCCCTTGAGTCCACTGGGATTATAGGTGTGCACCACTGCCCACCTGTTACTTCAAACATTTAAAGACATTGCTCCCTTGTTTGCCAGCTTTTCATTCTGCAGTTGAAATCATTTTGCCATTTTGATTCCTGAGACTTTGAATTCACCTCCCCTTACTCTCGCCCCAACTTTTAGAATTTTTTTTCTTTTGCTTCTATTGAAATGTCACAATATAGTGGCATGAGTCATTTTTCATTCATTTTTCTGGACATTTGATAGGTCCTTTTAATTTCAAAATGTGGCCCCCAGCACCTTTTATGTGGAATATGTTAGAAATGCAAATTCTCGGACCCTACCCCAATTTGTGCTTTAATATCTCTCACCACTTATGCTAATGCTTAAAGAACCTCTGGGTTCTAGGCAGGAACTATGGCACAGGCCTGTAATTCCAGCTACCTGGGAGTCTGAGGCAGGAGGATCACAAGCTCAAGACCAGCCTGGGCAATTTAGTGAGACCCTGTCCTAAAATAAAAAAGGGTTGAGGATGTAGCTCAGTGGTAGAATGCTTGCCTAGCATGTGCAAACCCATCTGTTCTAACGATTTGTGTCCTTTAATCTGGGGAATTTCTTTATTATTCCTTTGAATTTTCTTTCACCACAATTTCTCTTTCTTTCTCTCTGCAATTTCTATTATTTGGATACTAACTCCTTGGATTGGCCCTTTAAGTTTTCTATTACTTCTCTCTTATAAACCATCTCTTTGTTTTGTTTTCTGGAAGATATC
>PVHX01009104.1:33118-78854 GCA_004024805.1 Geosciurus inauris
TTGGTACTGGGGATTGAACTCAGGGGCCCTCGACCCCTGAGCCACATCCCCAGCCCTATTTTGTGTTTTATGTAGAGACAGGGTCTCACTGAGTTGCTTAGTGCCTCGCCATTGCTGAGGCTGGCTTTGAACTCGCGATTCTCCTGTCTCAGCCTCCCTAAGTGCTGGGATTACAAGCGTGAGCCACCGCGCCCGGCTTGGAAGATATCTTCTCTGTTGTACCCTAATCTGTTTCCTAAGTATGTTGTTAGTGGCCCTTTTTCTTTGCTTTCTCTTTTCCTTTAAAATTTCAGAAGTGTTTTTATGTTCTCTGATTTCTTTCTTTTTAAAAAGTAGTTTTCAGCCGGGTAAGGTGGCTCAAGCCTGTAATCCCAGCATTTAGGGAGGCTGAGACAGGAGAATCGCGAGTTCAAAGCCAGCCTCAGCAATGGCGAGGTGCTAAGCAACTCAGTGAGACCCTGTCTCTACATAAAACACAAAATAGGGCTGGGGATGTGGCTCAGTGGTCGAGTACCCCTGAGTTCAATCCCCAGTACCAAAAAAAAAAAAAAAAAAAAAGTAGTTTTCACACTATCTTATCTCTCTGAAGATATTACTTTGGAAATTTTTTTCCCAGTATTGTCCTTGTTTCCTCTGATTCCATGTTTTCTATGGCTTGGATTTGTATCATGTTGGAGATTTTCCTCAGCTGTGTGGTATGCCTGGGCTATCCTTTCTATCCATTCATCTTTGAGAGGAAGGCATTAGCGAGTCAGGTGGAAGTGCTCCATGTAGGCTCAGGGTCAAGTGATGGGGACAGGGTGGGGTTGCGAGGGGGGGAAACTGAACTGTCACTGAGGAGCAGCATTGACAGATTGACAGATGTGTCAATAGCCTTAAAAAAATATATATGTATATATATGTATGTGTGTGTACATATATATATGTAAATGGACACGATACCTTTATTTTACTTATTTTTATGTGGTGCTGAGGATTGAACCCAGTGTTTCACACATGCTAGGCAAGTGCTCTACCACTGAGCCACAACCCCAGCCCTGTCAATAGCCTTTTTTCTCTGACACAGTTTGAGTTTTCCAATAAAAGACCCTCTAGTGTAGTCTTCCTGCTCCAAGATTGTAAGCCACCTGCCTTGAGTTCCAGAGCTGGGTGTAATGTGGGAAGGAAAGAGGTGTGTGGTAGGGAGACTGGATGATCCAGTTCAAGATGCTGACTTTCACTCGGTTTTTGATCCCACTCCTTTTTCTCCACCCACTCCCGTTCCCCAAGAAAAGTCCAGAATCTCTCTGTTTTGGTATCTCCAGAATGGATCTTCCTGTCTCCTGCATGAGTGGGGAAGGGGACATAGTAAGTCCCCTAACTATGCTGGGTATAGCTGAATTTCCTAACAGTCTGGTTACTTTTTAAGGAGACTTTCAAGCAAACCCCAGATTTCAGACCCTATCTCACCCCTGCCTTCTTGGCTTAATTGCTACTTCTGATCCTGAGTTTTCTGGGGTCACTTGTCACTCTCCCATCTGCTTTCTGTTTTAATGTCCTGGGGATCAGGGTTCTAAACATCTCTTAAGTTTGTTTAAGATGGATTTAAGGTTTATGTTTATTTTCCTTGTCCTTTTGAGGGCAGTTTTGTTTTTTGTTTTTGTTTTGGTACTGGAGATTGAACTCAGGGGCACTCGACCACTGAGCCACATCCCCAGCCCTATTTTGTGTTTTATGTAGAGACAAGGTCTCACTGAGTTGCTTAGTAAGCCTTGCCGTTGCTGAGGCTGGCTTTGAACTTGCGATTCACCTGTCTCAGCCTCCCAAAATGCTGGGATTACAGGCTTGAGCCACCGCGCCAGGCTTGAGGGCAGTTTTTGAGAAGGGGGGGTTTGCTCTACCCTCTTGTGACCAGAGTCAGATGTGTCTTCTTGCGGAAGTATCAAGTCACTTGCCTGATAATCTTGCTCCTGCTTATAAAGTGACAGGGAACAGGTTATCTATCAGGAAGAAGTTGGGGAGGGAGAGGAGAGGAGCCTCTGAAACTTGGAAAAACCTCTGTGGGAAGTTGACTGGGAGCCCTCCTAAAGAGGACAAGTGCCAGTGAGTCCTAGTGAAGGTGATACAGAATCAGTGCAGTAGAGCAGAAAACAGTGGTAGAGGCAATGAGTTGTGAGTGGTATCCTGCAGCTCAGATATGGGCAGGAGAGGGGTGGGGACTGTTCTAGAGCCAGAGTGAGGGGTAGGTCATGTGTCATGAGGCAGAAGAGGATGAGACAATATTGACCGTCTCTGATCCAATGTTGATTACTTGCTGGGCAGTGAACCAAGCTCTTTAGAGTGGGTTAAGTATGAGTGGGGAACCAGGAGGAGGAATGAATGGGATTTGAGGTCAGAGAAGGAAGGGCAGAAGCTCAGGTTTGGGGGGTGAGAGGAGTAGGTCTGAGTAATGATGAGATCTCCTTATTCAGAGTTCTACTCAAGTGCAGAACTGTATGTAGAGCTCCAGGGAGGGTGAGAAGTGGGGGAAATGGTAGTGTAATTGTTCAAGTCTTCTGCAGGAAAGAGGACTTCTGTAGGTGGAAGAGGACTGTCATCTAGATGGTTGGCTTCTTGGGCATCATGGTAGAATTTTTAAAAGGGAAGGTAGGGGCCTGGGGATGTAGCTCAGTGGTAGAGTGCTTGCCCCACATGGGTTCAATTCTCAGTACTGCAAAAACAAAACAAAAAACTAAAAGGGAGAGTAGTCACTTCAATCCACTTCAGTATTTATGAACATCCATGTGAACTGCCTGCCCTTGGTTATCCAGCTTATAGGTAGAATCACAGTAAAGTTCCCTGAACTACACAGCCTTAGGTCTCTAAGATCTGACAATCCAGCTCTCAAGCACACAGACTTCTGAGGTCCTAGGGTTGTTTGGCATCTCTATCTGTGTGGCCATTCCATCTTATCTCATGGATATGTGCTGACATCAATCCTCCTGGCCATGACCGATACCCCTGTCATTCTTTTGCACAGCCTGAGAGTGAATATCAGCCAGAGTTCTGTGGTTACAGGCCACAGAAAACAACTCTGGGTAACTGAAGCAGAAAAACAATTTATTGGAAGATTATTGGGCAGCTTCTGGATTCAACAGCCACTCCTTCCATGTGTGCTTACCTGTGTTCTGATAAAACCTTGATTTTTTGTCCCGGAATGTACTTGCTCATTTCTCAGGGAAGGAGACCCCCTCATCAGCCACAGGGGATAAACAGTGATGAGTCTCAGCCAACCAGGGTGCTTCCTGCCTCCTGGTCAGTGATTGGTTTAGGCCTTGGCATATGATGAAACCCTGGCCAAGGTGTCCTAAGGGGAAGCAAGCCCATTGGGTCAGGGATTTTGGAAAGAATCACAGAGAAATTGACTTTATTGAAGGATGGAATTAACCCTCTCTGCCTATGAAAAATGATAGACTTGCTCATTTTTTCAGCTGTTTTTTTTTTTTTAAATATTTTAGTTGTTAATGGATCTTTATTTTATTCGTTTATTATTTATATGTGGTGCTGAGGATCGAACCCAGTGCCTCACGCATGCTAGGCAAGCGCTCTACCACTGAGCCCCAGCCCCAGCCCTTTTTCAGCTGTTTTTACAATTGAAAAGTTCTAACTAATGTGTAAATGCCAGCTCTCTTTCTTGGGCAACCTGGTGAGGTGAAGGAGGGTAAAATAAACTGATGGGATTAACTCTCTCTGCCTATGAAAAAGCAGAAGCAATAAAATAAGTAAAAGTAATATAAAAATAAAAATAATAAAATAGTTTGCAAAATAAAGAAGGCTGATTTTTTTTTTTTTTGAGACAGAAGAATTTCCTAATAGAACAAAGAGTTGGCTGAACTCAGGGAGAAGAAAACTACCAATCAGTAAGCAGACACCTGCTCTATACGAGGCACCATGAAAGGTGCAGAGATATAGTGATGGGTGAAGAGACAAGGTAAATCTGGGTAGGGTGGAGAGCTAATGAGCATGTATTTAAACAGAGTAAGATAATGGAAGACAATTTTAGGGGGTGGTTAATTTTGATAGATGGTGGTCAAGAAAGTCCCCTTTGGCCAGGTGCGGTGGCACATGCCTAATCCCAGCAGCTCAGCAGGCTGAGGAAGGAGGATTGTGAGTTCAAAGCCAGCCTCAGCAATGGCGAGGTTCTAAGCAAACGCTAAGCAAAGTGAGACCCTGTCTCTAAATAAAATACAAAATAGGGCTGGAGATGTGGCTCAGTGGTTGAGTGCCCCTGAGTTCAATCCCTGGTACCCTTGCAAAAAAACAAAAAACAAGTTCCCTCTGAAGAGGAGACCCAAACCTTCATGAGCCAGCACAAGAGGAATCATAAGAAGACTGCAGAAGATGGCTCAGCACAGCAGTTGCTGTGTTCTGGCTAGTGCAAGAGAGGCCAGTGTTCATTCAGGGAAGGGAAGAGAGGACAGTATAATTTGGAGGCCGCCAGGAGTGACAGAGCAGCTGAAGATACTGTATTTCCCAGGGCCAGCATGGAAATCACCTCCCCTGTGGCAGGGCACACTGGGAACCCTGACTTTCTGGAATCACTGACTTTCTGGAGGCTGGAAAAGTTTGAATAGAGTATTTGGAGAGTTGAAGGGCAGATACTTGGGGCCAGTGGATGACCCACACCTGTGTCCTGCCTCTTACTGTTCATCCAAGTTTGGAATTTCAAGCTTCTTCCTTTTAATAGCCCAACCAATCAACCAGCACTTTTTTTTTTTTTTGGTACTGGAGATTGAACACAGGAGCACTTAACCACTGAGCCACATCCCCAGCCCCCCTTTTAAAATATTTTATTTAGACACAGAGTCTCACTGAATTTCTTGGGGCTTTCGCTAAGTTGCTGAGGCTGGCTTTGAACTCATAATCCTCCTGCCTCAGCCTCCCTAGCTGCTGGGAGTACAGGCCTGTGCCACCATGCCCAGCTCAGTCAGCACTTCTGGAGTCTGCTTTGTGAGCAGCTTCTGCTGGGTGTTGGTATGCGGTGGATGCTATGACAGAAAGACAAGAATTGGCCTCCAGTAGCTCTCTGGTTAAGGTTCTACAACACTGCATCTGAAATAGAAAACAGTTTGTTAGTAGAAGATCAAAGACACTCACCAAAATTATAGACCATGGACTGCCATCACAAGCCACCTGTGGTATATAGTGTATTGGTTTATCTACTGTCTACTGCATTGGTCACAGCTTCCCAAATGGCCACCATAGTCCTCCTGGGCTCACCCACTCTTCCCTTCTAACCCCCAGTATCTAGGAGGAAGTCAAAACTTGATGCAAAATTTCTGCTCATCCTGTGTGTGGTCTTCCTCCAGTCTCCTGGGGATGTGAAGGAGAAGTGGGAAGGAACCAGTCAGCTGGACTGAAACTCCTTTGCTAAAGGTGACAGCACTACTATGGGGATCTTCAAAGACGGTCTTTTTGAGAACCTGCCCAGAATGAAGTCCTAGTTTTGAGCTGAATAGATAAGAAAATACTGAGTGTTTACTTTGTGCCAGGATCTGTTGAAGAGGCAGACCACTGACACCTTTCTTATATTATCTCATTCAATCTATATAACGATCTTTATGGTGGGAATTTTGTTTTATTTTATTATTTATTTCTTTGTAATCCTGGAGATTTGAACTCAGGGGCACACTACCACTGAACCATATCCCCAGTCTTTACTTATTGTTTTTAATATTTTTTTTAGTTGTAGATGGACACAATATCTTTATTTTATTTATTTTTATGTGGTGCTGAGGATCAAACCCAGTGTTTCACGCATGCAAGGCAAACGCTCTACCACTGAGCCACAATCCCAGCCCTACTTATTTTATTTTATTTTTTGGTACTGGAGATTGAACTCAGGGGCACTTGACCACTGAGCCACATCCCCAGCCCTATTTTGTGTTTTATGTAGAGACAGGGTCTCACTGAGTTGCTTAGCGCCTCGCCATTGCTGAGGCTGGCTTTGAACTCGTGATTCTCCTGTCTCAGCCTCCCAAAGTGCTGGGATTACAGGCTTGCACCACCGCTCCCGCTCCTATTTTTTTTTTTTTTAATTTTTTTAGTTGTTGATGGACCTTCATTCATTCATTTATATGTGGTGCTGAGGATCGAACCCAGTGCCACACATGCAAGGCAAGTGCTCTACCACTGAGCCACAATTCCAGCCCCCCAGCTCCTATTTTGAATTTTATTTAGAGACAGGGTCTCACTGAGTTGCTTAGTGCCTTGCTGTTGCTGAGGTTGGCTTTGAACTCGCGACTCTCCTGTCTCAGCCTCCCTAAGTGCTGGGATGACAGGCTTGCGCCACCGCGCCTGGCTTATTTTTTATTTTGAGATAGGCTCACTAAGTTGCTGAGGTTGGCCTCTAACTTGTGATCCTTCTGCCTTAGCCTCTGGAGTCACTAGGATTATCCACCATACCCCGCTTATGATGGGAATTTAAAATATTCTATTTTTACAGCTGAGAAAGCTAAGGCACAAAGAGGTAAAGTCTCTCAGCTTAGTTAAAGAACTAAAGAGTGGTGGAGCCAAGATCTGATTGAACCCAAGCAGACTGACGACACCATCTCCTATTGACACCACTGTGCACACTGCCAAATTGCTTATTCTAGGAACTTCCTTTCTCCATGCCACAACATGTTAAGAATTGAGCTAGAGGCCATTTTGAGCAAGGCCAGTCCTCCAACCCCACCCTCAGGCCAGTGAGAGAGAGGTGGGATCTGAGAGGAATTCCAGAAGAGACACTGAATGTTTTGGCTATTTTTCCTGAATGTTCCCCAGACAGAGAGCTCTAGCTTTTGATTTGCCAGGTGTCTCTCTGTTCTTCTAATTAACACCAGTCAGCCTTTAGCCAGAGCCCTGCCTATAGCTGGAATTCATAACCCTGTGGCCCAGGGGCCAGTCCTCTGCTGGCCAAAAAGAATAAGGAGAGTACTCTTGGGGTGGAGTTTCCTGGGATGATGCTCCCTGTGCTTCATCCAGAAAAAGCTCCAGTATGATCCGCCCCATTTCTGGAGAGGCCAGGGTGGCAGTGTGCAGGAGGGGGAAGAATCAGGCTGAAGCAGCTCTTCTTTGCTTCCTTGGATTCTCTTCCAAAATGCTGTCAGCACTGCCAGTTGGAAAATATTTTTCTCCCTCCCTTTGTCTTCTTTCTTATTAAAAAAAAAAAAAAAAAAAAAAAAAGCCATCTGGTGTCAAATTCACTCCTGGCACATCATAAAGGGTAGCACTAAAAATGTCCCTGAAAAACTAAAAGCAAAACCACAGCAGTACACATGGGATTTAATCTCAGCATCCTAGAATTTTAGAGTGGCTAGGGGCCCCAGAGATCAAACCTGTCCTTGTACACAGGAGGAAACCGAGGCCGGCAGGGATTAGGTCATTTTTTCAAAAAGATTTATTGAACGCCTACTATGTTCAAGGTTCACACTGCAGGAAGCAAATTATTAACATTAGGGACAAAGACTCGCCGGGCATGCCTGTAATCCCAGCGACTGGGTAGGCTGAGGCTGGAGGATCACAAGTTCGAGGCCAGCCTCAGCAATTTAGAGAGATCCTGTGTCAAAAATAAAATAAAAAAAGGCTGGGGGTATAACTCAGTGGTAGAGTATAGGAGGGGACAAAACCCTGCCTTCTTGGAGTTTTTGGTGGGACGCTGCTACCCCCCATCCTTGGGCCTGCCTCTACCGCCTTTCCCAAATGGCCAGGAGGTAGGAGCCTTGGCTTGCCTGTCCTAGACGGACGCCGCAACCCGGGCCGCGTGGCTGCACCTCAGGCTCAGAGGCTGGCCGGGTTAGTCCGTCGCCCCGCTGCCACTGCTCGGAGCTACTACGTGAGGGTGAAGTCTGCCGCGCACTGTCCCGGGCGCGGTCCCCGCCTGCCGGCCACTGCAATCTCCCGCGCTTCCTCCCGCCCTTGCTTTGGCTCCGCATTCCTCAGTGTTGAGCAACAACTTTCCCTCCGAAGGAGGCTGGGTCGCGGCCAGACCCAGTGGTTTGCGCTAGGCCCCTCGCGGGGGACGGCGGGTCGCCGGCGCAGGGCCTCTTTGCGGCGCGGACCGGGTCTTGGGTGGTTCCAGTGGCACTGCTAGCCAAAGAGGAGAGCGGCCGAGAGCACCTCTCTCCGGAGCCACGTTGGCGTGCTGGGGACTGAGGGTCGAGGTCCCATCCTGGAGCAGAGGCAGAATTGCCAAAAGACCAAGTGGGTGTGTGGGCCTGACTCTGATCTTGATCTTGGAGTTGGTCCACGCAGACCGACCAGTCTGACGCCCTGCACTGGGTGAGCAATGTTTGCTTCAATTTTTTTTTTAATGTTTTTTTAACTCTGATCCCTGGGATTCTTTAAGAAGGACAGAGAAGGGTTTGTAATAACTCCAGAAGGGGGTTCCTAACTAAATCTAAATACTCACCCCAATCAGATTAATACAAACACTTTTATCCTTTCAACACACTTTCATTCTTACTGAATTTCAGCATATCTCTGGGAGAAAGTTCATTTCTAATTATGTTGCTCATTTTATAAATGAAAAAGCCCAGACACAGAATTCCATGAGGACTTAGAAGCCAAGAAGGAGTTAACCTGGCATTCTTTGGAGTCACCTCAAGTCTTCTGATTCTCTTGGGTCAGTGATAGTCCTTCCTGGACCCTGATGTGACCCTGAAAAAACTGGCCCCACTTTCAGTCCTGGGAGATGGTGGGTGCTGGATCCTGTAGGATAGAGTAGAGTTAAATAAGCAGACTAAGGTCTAGACCCACCAAAATGTAAGTTCCAGAAGAGCAGGAATTTGGCTCCTGGTGCCAAATCTTTTTTTTTTTTGGTACTGGAGATTGAACTCAGGGGCACTCGACCACTGAGCCACATCCCCAGCTCCATTTTGTGTTTTATGTAGAGACAGGGTCTCACTGAGCTGCTTAGTGACTCGCGGCTGTTGAGGCTGGCTTTGAACTCGTGACTCTCCTGTCTCATCCTCCCTAAGTGCTGGGATTACAGGCTTGCGCCACTGCGCTGGGCTTCCAAATCTTTTTCTTTTTCTTGTTTTTAGGTGATGCTGGGGATTAAGCTCAGGGCCTCATGGATGCTAGGCAAGTGCTTTACCACTGAGCCACATCCCCAACCCTCATGGGGATTATATGAGAAGGAACAGAGGAGGGTTTGTAATACATACAGAAGGGGATCCCTGCCTACATCTAAATTTTTAGTCCAATTTTATTAATACAAGCACTTTTTTTTTGGTACTGGAGATTGAACTCAGGGGCACTCGACCACTGAGCCACATCCCCAGCCCTATTTTGTGTTTTATGTAGAGACAGGGTCTCACTGAGCTGCTTAGCGCCTCTCCATTGCTGAGGTTGGCTTTGAATTTGCGATTCTCCTGTCTCAGCCTCCCAAAGTGCTGGGATTACAGGCTTGCGCCACCGTGCCTGGCTCTAGCTCTTAAAATTTTAAGCTTAGATTTCGAAAGTTTTTTTTTACAGTTTTATTTTATTTTAATTAATTAATTGATTAATTTTGGGGGGTACCGGGGATTGAACTGAAGGGCACTCAAACACTAAGCCACATCCCCAGCCCTATTTTATATTTCATTTAGAGACAGGGTCTTGCTGAGTTGGCTTTGCGCATCACTTTTTTTTTTTTTTTTGGCAGCAGGGATTAAACTCATGGGTACTCGACCACTGAGCCACATCCCCAGCCCTATTTTGTGTTTTATGTAGAGACAGGGTCTCACTAAGCTGCTTAGCGCCTCGCCGCTGCTGAGGCTTGCTTCGAACTCGTGACTCTCCTGTCTCAGCCTCCCAAAGTGCTGGGACTACAGGCGTGCGCCACTGCACCTGGGTTGTGCATCACTTTTGTTGAGGCTGAATTTGAACTTGTGATCCCTCTGTCTCAGCTTCCCTAACTGCTGGGATTACAGGTGTGCACCACCGCACCAGGCTTAAGTTTTATTTTAATGTACAAATTTAGATTTATATAAGAGTAGAAAGGGTAATACAGAGAGTTCCCATATTCCTTTCATCCATCTTCCCCTTAAGGTGACTTCTTATCTAACCATAGTGCATTTGCCAAAATGGAGAAATCAACATTGATACAGTACTTTTTGTTTTCTTTTTGGTACTAGGAATTGAACCCAGAGATCACTCTCATCACTCTCAAGATAAACAATTATGGCCTTTGCTCTTTGGGAGCTCATGGTCTACATCCCCAGTTCTTTTTTATTTTGAGGTAGGATCTTGCTGAATTGCACAAGGACTTACTAAGTTGCTGAGGCTGGCCTTGAACTTGTGAGTCTCCTGCTTCAGCCTTCTGAATTGTTGGGATTATGGGCTTGTGCCACCACACCTGGTAGTACAACACCGTTAATCAAACTACAGACATTATTTGGATTTCATGTTTTTCCACTATGTCCTTATTCTGTTTCAGGATCCAATCTGAGAATCACATTTTATTCATGGAAGCCTTTTACCATGTAATCCAGATCTCATTGTGCAGAGTCTTTCTCCTCAGAGGTGAGGCAGTAAGCAGAGTCCTTGGCACTGACTGAGCTCTTGTCTTGGGGGCCTAGAAAACATTTGAGCCCTGGATTTCCTGCTACTGCTATTAAGGGATTCCTGCTAGGTCTGCCTGATGGTCCTGGTAGCCCCTAGTTCAAATCTAGATCCTGAGGCCTGCCCTGGGTCCTCCTCCCTATCTTCTTTCTCCAAACATATGCACACCTGAAAGGACACCAAGATGCTGCTCCTGGTGATCCAACTCCAGCCTGTGTTTCCTTTGGGACCTGATTCCTCAGTGCTCTTCATCACCTGTCTCACATTCCTTGATCTTCATAGGAGACAAAACCCATTTACCTCTCAGAGAAGGGCTCTTATTACTGCTTCTCTTTCTTTGTCCTTGAATCATCTTCCTGCCTGAAACCCTCAGGGAAACAGTCTCTATGTTAGACTAAGTTATCTTGGTCACAGATCACAATTGAGATAGCCTTGGAACTGGAGATGAATGAAGTGAAGGACAATTCATTTAGTCACTCTCAAAGATGAACAACTATGGTCTCTGCTCTCTTGGAGCTCATAGTCTAGAGGGAGTCATGAATAGTGCAAACAAATAATTGCATACATGGTGGGATATGCCATAATGGAGGTGATGTGTGTGCACACTTGTGTGGTAGCACAGAGTGCAGAGCCTCCTCCTGGGATTGTGGAGGAGCACAGGGACTACTTCTCAGATGAGGTCATGCTTGAGTCAGAACTTGCAAGATGGATAGGGGTGCCAGGTGCACAAGAAGGGACCAGGATGAGGAGAGAAGGGCTTAATCAATAGAAGGTACAAAAGTGCAGGAGCATTTGAGGGCAAGACATGTGAGGGACACGTAGCCTAGGCAGCTTGAGCATGCGGCAGGAGAGAAAAGAACTGGACAGATGATGATCGTGACTTAGGTGCCATAGTATGGAGCCTGAACTTTGTTCAGCAGGTGATGAGAAGCCACTGAAAGCTATGAGCCAATTTTTTTCCTAGAATGCCTACCTGGGCAGCTCTGTGAAGTGTGGACTGGAGGTGGGGGCACCTGGTAGTTGTAAACATGAGAATCCTAGTGAGATTTAGTGGAATTAGGGTGCAGGGGACAGACTCAAGGAATGCAGGCATCAAGACTTAGAGATTGAATAGTGGTGGGATGTCAGTAGAGGCTAGAGGGGTTGAATAACTTCAGGTTCTGGCTTGCAGGAAGAAGACAGAGAGTCTGAAGGGGAAGTGGAATGAGGTGGAATTATCCAGTCCCCCTTCCACTACACCGCAGAGCACCTTGAGTAGGGCACGGGGACAATGTGTGGCACAAATGGGCTGGCTGGGCCCCACTTTCACTGTCCACAGGAGGGAGGTAGGGAGGCAGAACAGATCAACTTAGACTTGTGGCTCTAGGGGTATCTGATAGAAGGCACTGGTGGGACTGGGAGGCTAGGAGAGTGGGGAGGCACCTGGGAATGATGAAGGTGGGGACTGGGGAAAGAGGCAGTTTGTCCTAGGGAACCAAGGGAAGGCACTGATTCACTCCAGGTGCAGAAGGCAGCGCAGAATTCAGCATCCTCCAAGCTGCATGGAGACAAGGAAGACTCTGGGGTTCCCAAGAAAACACTCAGAGCTGAGGAGGTGAGCAGGCACATCCTTGTCGCTAGGCATTTCAGGACCTGCTAGAATTCTGGATGGCTCGAGTTTCACCCAAAGTCATTCCTCTTTGGTTGTGAAAGGGGCCTAGGTGCCTAGAAGCACCCTTGTGAGAAATTCAGTATCTAGGAAGAGGTCAATGGCAGATTTCTAATAACTACCCCTGTAGAAATCCTGATTTGTAGCCAAACACTGACAAGTAATGTGAAGGGACTGAAATTTTATCCTACTTGTATGCTAACAAAATAGCTGACCAGTGTCATGGCCGCTGATGGAGGCCAAGACTCCTGGATCAGAGACAAAGGACAGTTTATTACTCACAGCAATACTAGTAGCAAGAGTGTCAGCCCCCATTCTCAGAGGGCTTTGCAGAGAGAGTTAGGTGACACATGGATTGCATTTCAGGAGAGGACCCTGAATGTAGGGAACCCAAATTGTTTTTTGTTTGTTTGTTTGCTTGTTTTGCACCACTGAACCCAGGGGCACTTTCACCACTGAGCCACATCCTCAGCCCTTTTTCATATTTTATTTAGAGACAGGGTCTTGCCAAGTTGCTTAGGGCCTCACTAAGTTGCTGAGGCTGGCTTTGAACTCTCAATCTTCCTGCCTCAGGCTCCCAAACTGCTGGGATTACAGGCATGCGCCATTGCACCTGGCACTGTGTTTAAGTTTGATAATGGGCAGCATGCCTGCCCTTTCCTCTGGAGGGAGACACTATATAGCTTCCAAGGCTGTTCGGTATATCCTGGAATGGTAATTTGAAACAAAAGATAGTCAATGCCTCACTTGCAAGGTGTGCAGAAATGGAACAGAACTATGGAGAATTATTTCCCCACAAACACATGGTCATATAAAACCAACATTAAATTTTCCAGCCCCTCCTGCAGCCAGGGGTAGCCATGTAGCTTAGCTGTGATCTTTTAAATATAACCTTTTGTGTGGCAGCTTCTGGGAAATCTCAATGGCCACATGAGCCCTGGGCACTTTCTTCCCATCTTTGTGTGGAATGTGGAGCTTGAGTAGCAGTTGATATTGGACCAGGAGCAACATGCTGAGGACTAAGGATTGCAGACGCGAGATGCAAGTGGTAGGTTTCTGATATTGGTGGAAGTGACAAGCTAGGTGTGTGCCGATAACCTTTGGATTTCTTTAAAAAAAAAAAAAAAATATATATATATATATATTTAGTTGTAGATGGACACAATATCTTTATTTTATTTATTTATTTTTATGTGGTGCCGAGGCTCGAATCCAGTGCCTCACGCATGCAAGGCAAGTGCTCTACCACTGAGCTACAATCCCAGCCCTCCCTTTGGATTTCTTGAGAAAAAAGAAACTCCCATCTTTTTTTTTTAACTTAATTTTTTGATATATACACTTAACCGTAATCCTAGCTGATTTAGAGCTAGAGCAGAGGAGGACCAATGGAAGGTTAAACCCATCAGCAGAGTGGAGGGTCCTTTTCCCCTTTCGCTCCACCTCAGCTTCATCAGTGATGGGGGAGGGTCGAGTCAGCTCTGGCTTGTTCACCACCCACTGGTGATGCCTCATTCACAAGGGGGCCTGACTGGCCACGCGACCCAGCAGCATTCATTTGAAGGCAGTAAGCAACAAACTGGCTCCATTCACAAACCCTGTCCTCCTTTGAAAACCAATCACCATGTGAAGCGTGACTGGGTGGTGGCCAGTGTCGGCCCATCTGTCACGCCCTTTCAGAGAGCCAGGCAACGGCAGCCGGCTTGGGCCGAGCCATCCCCTTTCCCTTTGTACCCCAGGGACATGCACTGTAACGAGATCACAGTGCCTATTGAATTATTCAGAGCTGCCCTGAGTGCCAGTTTTATTATAAACATGCAGATTGCTCCAGGCTCCAAACTTCCAAACCTCCAGCGGCCATCTCCCTCCAGGATTTTGCGCTGGCCACTTTGGGCCTATGATTTCCCAGGGCCCGGATGGCCTAATTTGCCTTCGACTGATTCCTACCCGCTGCTAGGCAGGAGTCCTCTGCTCCCTTTACCCAGAGCCTGTTCAGGCCTCATTACACCCTCATCGCACCCCAGGAGTCCTGTCTCTGCCTTATACTGTCTCCTCCTGTCTTTCCTCACCCCAGTCAGTGAAATCAGCCTCTCCCAGTACCTGCCTTCCGCTGATGGGGACTTGTTAATAACAGCATCCTCCAAGGCTGTGGCCTCAGTCTAACCTCCAAGCCTGCTATGTCTCCCCTCTTTCCTATCCCTCTTCCAGCCCCAACTCAACCCTCTGCCCTTTCCCACAAGTCCCATATCCCCACTACTCTCCAGAATGGATCTGGAGAATACCCCCCAGCTGGTAATGAAGCAGAGATGGTAATGCACATTTAAGAGTAATGAAATGCAGTGATATTTCAGGCCTGACAGACCTATTTCTGGCAGCCTTAGAATTAAAGTGTGAGGCTTTGTACTGCAGCTGCTACTAGGAGCCTTCAGAGTTTTTCTAAAGATGTGAATAAAGCTTCCAGGGTTTCAGCTCAGATCACTGTGGCTATTTATCCTGCTGCTGCTTTCATTGTACCTTTTTATTTGAAATTTTAGAGCTTTTAGATGAAGGAAACGCAGCAGCAAGTGCAAAGCATACAAAATATCCTGGTGGGGGAGAATGTCCCCGTTTTTCTCTCCAATTGTCCCTTACAGTTCTGGGGAGGAAGAGCTGCTCACAGGGAGCATTGCCTCACTCTCCCCTTTCAGCGGCCCCTGTTGGATTCTTGCCCTGCTGCAGCAGGACGTGGGGCCGCCTGAGAAAGCACTAGGAGGAAGTCCTTGCCACCAAGATGCATGCTGGGTGTTTGCTGTCCTTGGTTGGACAATGGGGTAGGAAGGAGTAAATCAACTCTGGGCCAACAGTGAGCACTCTTCCCAGTACTCCAGCTGGGAAAGCTGTCCTGCTGATTTCCATCTCCTCACCCGGCTCTATCCATGGCCACTTGGAAGGTTGCAGTCATCTATGAGTAGAAACCATACAGGGTGGTGGGTAAAGCACAGACTCCACCATCAGAGACCTGCGGGTGAAACCTGGCTCTGCTTACCCGTTAGCCTTTCTGGGTCTTGGTTTCCCCACCTGCAAAATGGGTATAATAATAGGATGTGATGGAAGTTAGGGTACCTGACATATGAAGTCACAGTGTCTGTTATTGGTAGCAACTTGTTCCTGGACTCAGGATAGCTAGGCTTCCTTCCCCTGCCATTCATGTGCCAAGACTTCCTCACTGTGGGTCACAGCCATGCAGTGAAGGCAGCAGGTTCCAATCCTAGCTCCTTCATTTTCTGGCTTTGTGAGATGAGTGACCCTGGGTCCAATCCCAATATTCTAAAAATAAATTAATCAAATAAATAAATAACTTGAAGGGTTGTAGTGAGTATTAAATGAGATGCAGTTGGTGTTGATATAAGTGATTATTCTCTTTCCCACTCTCTCGTTTTCTTCTGCTTTATTAAAAGGAGGGAGGTTTTAGGTCCTGGCACTGGTTTATGGGAAATACAAGAGGACAACAGGCATGGTGAATGGTGGCAGGGGAGTCTATCAGCAAGAACCAGAATTTGGGAAATTCTTTAGGACAAATTATCCAGAACCTTCAGCAAGTAATGACAAGAGGTTGTGAGAAAGAAAGAGAGAGGGTGAATCAAGTGAAATATGGGGACCTTGTTTGGATACTGCTTCAAACAAACTAACTGGGACAAAATAAGAGACAATCAGGGAAATTTTAATATTGGTTGGATATGTGATAACATTAAGCAATTGTTGTTCATCTTTAGGTGTGACAATGGTAATGCAGTTATGTTACAAGAGTTTTTTAAAAAATATTTTAGCACACTTCGTAAAGAAATTATACACTAAATACTATGGTAATTGGGATTTGCTTTTTTAATAATTTAGTGGGGTGAAGTGGGTTGTAGACAAAGCAAAATTGGCCATGTGTGGATAACCGTTAAAGCTGGGTGATAGTATATGCAGGTTTGTTAAATTATCCTCTCTACTCTTGTACATGTTTGAATATCTTCATAAAAGTGAAAAAAAGGCAGTGTTCCTTCCTTGATTGGAAGTGGCTCTCCCATCTGTCTCCTCCCAGCCTGTCCCTTCTTATCACTTGCCTGGACCATTACGACAGCCTCTTATAGTCTCCCAGCCTTTGGTCTCTCTTCTTCCAATCTTCCCATTTTGCTGCCAAAGTTATCTTCGTAAAATACAAGTCAGACCATTTCATTTTCCTGCTTAAAAACCTTTTAGTAGCTTCCTATTGCTAAAAATCTATTAGCATATAAAGTCCTTGCTCTGTGATTCAGAGTCCTTCCCAGTTGAAACTCAGCATTCCTGTCCAGTCCTGATCCCAGCCCTGTGCCTACCCCTCAGGAAGAGGCTTGGTCATACTAGCCAGACCCTTTCACACAGCCATGTCTGCTCTTATATAATTCCCTGGCAGGTCCTCCTCTCTGGCCCTTAACTGTATTTACTGAAGAAAAATACTATTCAAAGCTTAGTTCAAATGTCATTCTTCCTTAATGGTTTCTGGGAGTCTTTTTTTTTTTTATTAGAAATGTAACCCCTAGGGGTACTTAACCACTGAGCCACATCCCCATCCATTTTTTTTTTTTTTGGTACTGGAGATTGAACTCAGGGACATTCAACCACTGAGCCACATCCCCAGCCCTATTTTTTTGTGTTTTATGTAGAGACAAGGTCTCAGGAGTTGCTTAGCGCCTCACCATTGCTGAGGCTGGCTTTGAACTTGCGATTCTCCTGTCTCAGCCTCCCTAAGTGCTGGGATTACAGGCTTGCTCCACAGCGCGTGGCTCATCCTTTTTTTTATTTTTTGGTACCAGGGATTGAACTCAGAAGTACTCGACCACTGAGCCACATCCCCAGCCCTATTTTATGTAGAGACAGGGTCTCACTGAGTTGCTTAGTGCTTCGCCATTGCCAAGGCTGGCTTTGAACTCGCGATCCTCCTGTCTCAGCCTCTCTAAATGCTGGGATTACAGGCATGTACCATCGTGCCTGGCTCTCATCCCTTTTTTTTGAACTCAGGGCCACTTGACCACTGAGCCACATCCCAGTCCTATTTTTTGTGTTTTATGTAGAGACAAGGTCTCACTGAGTTGCTTAGTGCCTTGCTGTTGCTGAGGCTGGCTTTGAACTCGCAATTCTCCTGTCTCAGCCTCTCTAAGTGCTGGGATTACAGGCTTGCGCCACCGTGCCCAGCTGCTCTCATCCCTTTTTGTTTTTTAAATTTTGAGACAAGGTCTCACTAAGTTGCTTAGAGCCTTGCTGGACTGCTGAGGCTGGCCTTGAACTTGCCATCCTCCTATCTCAGCCTCCCAAGCCACTGGGATTATAGGCGAGCACCACCACGCTGGCCCGGAAGCCTTTTTGCTGTCTACCAAATACCTTTGTCTCCTTGCATTCTAGCATATGGTAGGATCTGTCTTCCTGGCTCTCTCTGGATAGGGCCATATGGCCAATTTTAGCCAATGGCTTGTGAGTAGATGTCATACATTTCACTTCTGGGCCAAGAATCCAATTGCTAATTGAAAATGCTTCTGCGTTCTCTTTCCCTCTGACTCAGCAATGGGCAATATCCACATAAAGGCTGTTCCATCAGTCTGGGTTCTGGAGAGAGCATGAGGTCAGGGCATAGGACCTCCTGTCCATCTGTGAAAGCTATGCCATGTGGGATAAATAAATCTGAGCAGTTTTTTTTTTTTTTTAGCTTAACCTAGTCTACCCTGACTAGGTCGTCCTTTTCTGAGTTGGCATCAACTGTGCTCTCCTCTGTGCCTTTGCAAGTATATGAAATATATCTTGATGATGCCTCCTTCGGGTTAGGGATTGTAGGTTATGGTCTTGCATTCTAGCCTTCCAGCACCTAGCATGGTGCCTTGCAGAGTGGAGGTATGACCTGAACGTGCAGTAATCCACAGCTGTTTGTGCAGTTGGGCAAACACGCAGGGGTTGAGCTGTGACATTCTTATGAGGGACCACATGCTCATTAGTCATGGTGATCATGATGGTTTGGAGATAGATCTGGCACAGGGCTTGATCTTCTCCATGGATGGCATGCTAGCCCCAGGGAACAAAGTCTGACTGGTGTAAGCAAATTATAATAATCCCTTTCTCTTGTGGTTATGATTAATATAGACATGGCACAAGAACCAGAACCAGCTCTAGACAGTGGGATATCAGGAAGAGTCTTGTTCCCTCCATGAAAAACAGAACTAGAGATGAAGAAATGGCAGCTAGTCTGTTCTAGCTTGGGTTTCCTTGAGAGCAGAGCAGGAGACAGGATTCAAAGGCTAACTTTATGTGGGAGGGAATTCCAGGGAACAGGGAAGAGGAAGTGGAAAGCAGGAAGGAAGAAGAATGAAACAGGAAAAGAAGAAAGGCCAAGAGAAGGTGTTCTTGAGAGCTTGTTAAACCCTCCCAGGGGCATCAGCATTATCTTTCCACATGGCAGAAGGCAAGACTTTTGTCCAGTGACTTCCATTGGTTACCAGCCCCCCACTCCCGCCCCCCATTTTGCTGGAACTGGATGTTTACTGGTGGCTTTCTAGTGACAGGAATTCAATGGGTGCTTTCTTGTCCAATTTCACCTTTGCTGGATGTGTCCACTGCTTCCTCCTTTGCCCTCTCGTCTATGTCCTGTGATAATTCTCCCTCCCATGCTTTCCTGGGCTCTCTGGCCACTTGTTTTTGTTTCCTTTCCGGGATCCTTTTCCTTTTTCCATTCTACATGATCTCCTAGATTCTATTCTGGTCTTCCTCAACTTCTTTCCGCCCTCGCTGGGCAAACCATTCCATGAAATGGTTTCCACTGTTACTGTTGTGATGCCAACTCCCAGATCTCCCCACCAGCTCTCTCTCCCCCAAGTTCTATCTATCTATCCATTCATCCAACAAATATTGATGAAGCAGTTTTAATCTGTTGGGAGTTGGGATAGAGTAGGAAATAGGAAATTGCCTTTTGAGAGTGCCAGTCAAGATGGAGCTGGTGGACAAAAAAAATCTAAGGAACAAGTAAACCAGATAGTTTTATTAATTTTTTTTTGGTACCAGGGATTGAACCCAGGGGCGCTTAACCACTAAGCCACATCCCCAGCCCTTTTTGTATTTTATTTAGAGACAGTCTTGCTGAGTTGCTTAGAGTTTCTCTAAGTTGCTGAGGCTGGCATTGAACTCACAATTTTGCCTCAGCTTCCTGAGCCTCTGGGATTACAGGTGTGTACCACCATACCTCGCTTTTAAATTTTTTTCTATCAGCCACTGATAGAAAAGTTGCTACTTTTCTATCAGTGGCTGATAAGTGTTTTTAGATAGTGATAAATGTTAGGCACCCAATAAAACAGGTCAGTGTGATGGAGAGTTTGTACATGTGTATGTGCATGTTATTTTAGAGTGACTGCTTTGAGGGGGTGACATTTGAACAGAGATCATGCAGTTGCTTCTGTCAATTGTGACTGTGCAATGCAAAGGTCATAGGGGCATAGAGAACTTTCTACTGTGTTTGAGAAACAGAAGGAAGATCTGTGTGGCTGGAGCAATGTAGGCATGAGGGACTGTGGTGGGAGATAAATTCAGAAAAATAGCAGAGGCCAGGTCAAGTGGGGTGAGGTGAGCATGCTTCTAACAAGATCCCCAGGTGATGCTTATATAAGCTTTTACATACATTTGAGAGCCACTAGGTAGATGGAGAAGAGAAGAGATGAGAAGAGAAATCCCATTTAAAAGTTATTCTTAAAAAGCACTTTGGAACGTCTAAAACACAAAAGTATGAAGTACTACCAGAACCTCCCAGGTACTCATCACCCAGCTTCAACACCAACAACTATATTTTACCAAGGACACTGAAAATAGTAGCCAACAATATGGAAGGAAAACTAGGGAAGGGTTGTGTCGATAAAGCATGTCAAAGAGAGAGAAGTCAACAGGGATAAATACAGGCAAAGGGTTCTGTAGGTTGCACAGAGGTCTGGTAGCCAGGGGCTTCTTAGAGTAAAGGTGGATAGCAAAGGTGCCAGTGTTACTCAATAGCATGCCCTTGACCTGCTTTTTATGTTCTCTATCAATGTGTCTTCACTGGCTCCTATGTGAGATGAAAGCAGAACCCAAAACTTGGGCTTGGGTTTAGGGGGTCTGTTTGGGAGGTGATCCTGGAAAGCAGAAGTAGGGGAGAAAGAGGAGTAGGGCAGGCTAAGAAGAAAAGCCATGAAATATGTGTCATTGAGCTGGTTACTACTGGGGACAGCTGCGGCTCAACCTGGCTGGGGGTCTAAGGAACTGGGTAGAACACATTTCAGATTGTCCCACAGAACAGGAGGCTGGGGCACTTATTCAGTGATCTCTCATGCACTTTTTTTTGAGGGTTGTGCTGGGGACATTTACCTCCCTGTGTTTTGGGGCTCCCCTGCATGCTAACTGAAGAAACTAGCCTTGTGGTGGCCCCTAAGGAGGGGATCTGCCAATGCGAGGGTGGATGGGGCTGTCAACCACAGCTGCTGTTGGATCTGAGGTGCACAGAAAGCATGGAGTGTGGACACCTAAAGCAGTCTCTTGCACACTAGAATCTAAACTCCTTATCATGACACCAGAATCTCTCTACTACCCAGGCCAGTCATTCTAAATGCTTCTCTAACTACTCTTTTCCTTTACTTATCTCTGCAGCTACCCCCTTAGCTCAGTGGTATTATGGTTGGAATCTGGAATGTCATCTCAAAAGCTGATGTTGAAAGCCTGGTCCCCATGCAGCAAGGTCCAGGGGAGGGGCTTTTAGGAAATGACTGGATCATGAGGGCTATAGCTTCATTAGTGAATTAGTCAATTTGATAGATTAATAATGTGAATGAACTTACTGGGAGCGGTGAAAACTATAGGCAAGTGGGGCATGACTAGAGAACTAGTCACTAGGGGCATGGCCTTGGGAACTATATCTTCTCCTGGCCCCTTTATAGCACTTTCTCTCTCTGCTTCCCAACTGCCATGAATTGAGCAGCTTTCCTTTGCTGTGCCCTTCTGCCATGATGTTTCTGCTACAGACTCAGCCAAACATGGACTGAAACCTCTGAAACCATGAGACAAAAGAAATCTTTCCTCCTCTAAGTTTTTCTTGTTACGTGTTTTGGTCACATGAACTTTTGATGAAAAGTTGACTAACACAGATGGTCATATCTTGAGGACGCTTGTGATGACTTTCTTGTCTTTTATTAAGTACCATAATAAGATGGTACTTATTATTGATACCAAACAAATGATGTGTATGGGAAGTTCAAGGAGCTAAGGAGTTAAAAGAGGGACACCTAACTCAGTACTGGCTGTTCAGGGAACACTTCCAGGAAGAAGTGACATCCGAGCTGAACTCTTAGCCATACAAAGGGGTGCAATGAAATGGTTCAGTCAGAGGAAAAAGCATGCATGGAAGCTCAGCAAGGGCATGGCAAATTTAAGACACTAACAAGGTCAGCTTATCTGACTTATGAAAGAGGAAGAGAGGAACAATTGGAGATAAACAGTGGCCAGATCATGCAGCACCATGCAAGCCTTATTAACAAGTATTGCCTTTCCTCTAAAGGAAATGGGAAGCCAAAAGGATTCAAAACAGGACAATGAATGGCTGGAATCTCATTTTTGTAAGATCACTTTTGGCTAAGGAATGGGAAAAAGTTAGTAGATCACACTAATATTTGGCTATTTGGTTATAATCTCTGGTTGGTTTCTACTCAGTGTCTATTCCCTATCCCTTACCATTGCATATAGTTTTCCCTTTTTAAGATTTTACACCCTCAGCCATATAATTCGGGTGGAATGGATTAGCAAAGAGGCTGGGTTAAGGTCCTGCAGTTGACTCGTTCTAAGTCAGTGAGACAATACGTCTGAGGGCTTGAATAGCAGCTCGTGGTATGAAGATGTAAGGTCTGAATGGTAGTGGTCACTTTTTGACTGTTATGAGGGAGCCTGGATCTTTGTGAAACATGATGATGAAGTCACCATGAAAAGCAGATCTGGAGAGGGGGAAACTGAATCCTTGGTGACATTGTATGAACTGTTGGATCAAGACTTGCTCAGAGTCACCTCTTCCCCTGGACTTTATAATAATGTGAGTCAATATTCTCTAATGTTTAAGCTGGTTGAATTGGTTTTTGGTTATTCCAAGGTAAAATTATTGACTGATACAGAAACCAGTTCCCTGAGTAGGATGTTTCAAGATATAGGCCCTAAAAATGGAATTGGCTCAACCAAGGAAGTAAGATAAAGGGCAGTAGAACCCCTTCATTTTGGTGAGAAATTGAAATTTAACATAGCTAATTATACAGTTTCTTGTTGTATCTTGGGATGCAGATCATGTGCCCACTGTAGACAAATTCAGAGTGTTGGATTGGGATATCTCCTTCTTGTTGCTATTAGTAAGATACCATAAAAAGGTAAACTTATGTTCAAACTACACAACACAAAGAGAGAGGAGGAGAGAAATACAACTTTGATAAGAGAATGCCTTTGTAAAAACTTATTGAGATACTAAAAACTGGCAGGACTGGAAAAGCCCAAAAACTTTGACCCAAGGTATGTTAGTAGATACCCAAGGTATGTTATGCATACCCAAGGTAGGCAGAAGCAGAGAGAGGTGAATGCATTACATGAGGTGATACTGGGATGTGGGTGAAACCTGCTCCATATTCTCTTCCCCATAATTTCCTGGTTTTTACTCCACTCAGAATAAGGGAGACCATCACTCCCATTAGGAATGTAAGTGCAATCCAGCCTATAGGCAAAACCCAGATTTAAGAGCCTCTTAGCCTATTTCTTCAAATTGTTCTAAGGTACAGCTCAAGATTAAGTTTAAGCTGGGTGTGGTGGCTCACGTCTGTAATCCCAGCACTTTGGGAGGTTAAGACAGGTGAATCTCAAGTTCAAAGCCAGCCTCAGCAATGGCAAGGCACTAAGCAACTCAGTGAGACCCTGTCTCTACATAAAACATAAAATAGGGCTGAGGATGTGGCTCAGTGGTTGAGTGCCCCTGAGTTCAATCCCTGGTACCAAAAAAAAAAAAATTAAGTTTAAAGCTGGGCGTTTGAGAACAGGACTAAGGCCTATTGCTTAGAGAGAGAAAGGAAGAAAAAAAATACCAGGCAGGTATTCAGACTCAAAGCAAGATTTCTGGCTTACAAAATCAATCAGACACAAATAAACCTGAAGCCCACTAAAGAAATGATAGTGTCAAAGAATCTCTAAGCAAGATGACAAAGTCTAGAGACTTTTGAACTCCTAACATAATTCTCAGTTTCCAAAACATAATGAATCAGTCTTCAGAGGGTTGAAATATTAAATCAGTGATTCTCATACTTTAGTGTACATAAATTTATTAAAAACATAGCTACTTGGGCCTAGCATGGTAGCACATACCTGTAATCCCAGAGACTCTGGAGGCTGAGGCAGGAGGATCTCAAGTTTGAGGCCAGTCTGAGCAACTTAGGAAGACCCTAACCCAAAAATAAAAAATAAAAAGGGCTTGGGATGTAGCTCAGTGGTAGAGCACCCCTGAATTTATTCCCCAGTTTAAAAACCAAAACAAACCCCATTCAAATAAACTAACACCTCCAAAACATTAACTGTTGGCCTTCATCTCCAACAAATATGATTACTTCCACCTGGGATTGGGCCCAGAGAGCTGCATGAATAAGAAAAATTCCTGATGATGCACATGCAGGTGGCTAGGGAACCCCACTTTGAGAGGCATTGCATTTAGAAAAATTATTAAATTCTATAAAGACAGGCAGCAGTGTTTAGTTTTTCCTCATAGAATCTGTGCCCAGTGTTGAGCACAGACTGGTAGCTCAGTAGAGCCTTATCTATTAGACCTAAAAAGTTTGAATTTTCAGAGCCAAAGTGGGTTGGGGAAGTATGCAGACTGTGATTTCAGGGCCTGACTTGCCCTGAGTCTCTGATCCTCTCTCTACTCCTTTGGTTCTGCTTTGCACCTATTGGAGCTGCTTTGTCTAGACACTGAACTAGCACTGAGTATACCTGGAATCCTCTGTCAGTGTGCCTTGTACAGGCAGAGTGTTCTGGGCACACCTGTGGGAGGTGGGGATAGTAGTTTACTAGGCTTTTCCTTGTTTGTTTTCGTCCCTCCACCACACTTCAGGACAGGGAGTATTCTGAGAACTTTCGTGAAGCAATTATACTTTTCTGGCACCTTGAGTGCCTCATGTGTCTCAGTTCCACACACCCTCCATCAAAGGCCTTGAGATTGTCAAGGTCAGGATATTTAAAGTCACATTCTTGGGAGTGCTCTGGACACTGCCAGCTCAGCACAAGATGAGGGAGGTGCCCAGAGGACAGCTGTCAGTGTCAGTGCCTGCTGTTCATGGTAGATCTAACAGCACAGTTCCAGTATGGCCTTATCATTGTTTAGTTCTAGCTGGTGATGGTCAAGTGACCACAGATTTTTCTTCATTCGTTCTTCGAAACATTTAATTTAGCACCTATAATATGCAGACACAAGGGAGGATACAAAGGTGTATAGTTGGGACCCTACCTCAAATGAGCTCACAGTCTAGGAAGCAAAATAATGGCCCTTCAGAGAGAGACTCATGAATCATAATTATATCAAAGTTAGGGCATTATGAGTTCAGTATGGCGGGGTAGCCATCTGCAGTGGTGGGATAGATGGTGGGGTAGGGAAATCTTCTGAAAGCAGAGTCCTGAACTGAATATACATATTTAAGTAGAAGTTACTCAGGCCAACTTATTTCTTGCCAAGATGGAATAACAGAAGTGGAATTTATCCTTCTACCTGAGGCAAATGAAAAGTTGTACAAAATATATGAAGCAGTGGTTTTGGAGTTAAGACAGCACAAGACAATTACCTCTGGGAGTAAGAAAACAAGTGGGTCCTGTTATTGCTTCTGCCTAATTTCTTGAGAGTTTCAAGGACATAGCACAAAGAGGGGGAACCTGAGCAGAGTCCAAAAGCTCTGAGTTGAGGAGCAGGGAGTCTAGGGAGAGTGAGGTAGTTAAAGTTTGGAGAGTAGTGTACCAGAGAAGAGAGAGATGCAAAGAGGAAGGAGGAGAAGGAGAAGGAGGGGGAGGATGGATGGATGGATAGATAGATAGATAGATAGATAGATAGATAGATAGATAGATAGACAGATAAAGAGGAAGAAGGAGGAGGAGGAGGAAAACGAGGAGGAGAAGAGGAGATCCAGAAATCTGCAGAGGGTCCCCTTTAGTCTTTAGTGGAGTACTGACCAGAGCATCTGTAAAGAAAGTACACAAAGTACGTGGGTCTAGGGAAACAAACATCCAAAAGAAACAGAGGAAACAATCCTTGGAGCTCACACAAGGCAAGGAGTAGTTTATGCTTTCACTGGACAAAACTGAAAGCCTCACAAGTCACAAGGCATCAGATAGAAAAGTCAGAAGGGTACTATCTTAGTAGCAAGGCAAAATTAACCTTAGCTTAATGGATATTCTGGTTCCAATTAACAGATCTTAAAAGGAAGCCTTGAAAGGATCAAACCACTTCTAAGTAACTAAACTGTGTCCCAGAATAAAGCCCAAGAGTATTTATAGGAACACCAAAATATCTAGCATCCAACAAAGTAAAACTCACAATGTCTATCATCTAGTAAAAAATTACCAGGCATGCTTTTGAACAAGATGATGTAACATCTCCAAACATGCCCCACAGTTCTCTGTCTCCTGCACCTCCGCCCTTCCTGTTTCTTTCCCTAGCAACAATTCCCTCACTCCCCTATGACTACCTTTTGGAGTTCTACCCTGTCCAAATTCTGGCTTAAATGCTACCTTTCTCACAAAGATGCCCTTTAATTCCTGTCCCCTAGCAAGGCACAAAAACCTTCCTCTTAGTACTACACACTTGTTTTGGGTCCTTTTCCTTACTCAATCCCCGGTAGCTCTTATGGTGCTCATCTGATCACCCTTAAGAGCTGAGAGGTCTTGGGGGGAGGTGATGAGGGTGGTGGGTGGATCAGGGACAATCCCTGACTTATACTGCAACTTCTTGAGATATGCCCCATTTGAGGGTCAAAAGAAATAGCTACTGCCCGGTGCAGTAGCGCATACCTGTAATCCCAGCACTTTGGGAGGCTGAGACAACCTCAAAGCCAGCCTCATCAACGGTGAGGTGCTAAGCAACTTGAGACCCTATGTCGACATAAAACACAAAATAGGGCTGGGGATGTGGCTGAGTGATCGAGTACTCCCAAGTTCAATCCCCGGTACCAAAAAAAGAAAAAAAGAAAAGAAAGAAAGAAAGAAATAGCTACTGAGTGAAACAAAGCCAAACAAAATTATTTAACTACCCAGGGTATGGACAGAGAATAAGTAGACATAGATCCTTTCCCCCTTATCCATACTTTAGGGATGATATTAAATAAAACATGCAAAAAAAGCAGGCATGCAAAATTGGGAAAATATAGCTCATAATCAGAAATCAATCAGTAGAAACAGACCCAGAAATGACATGGAGGTTACAAAAAGGATGTTAGTACATAAGGACATTAAAACAGTTATATGTTTAAGAAAGTAAAATATTAAGTATAATATTTTAATAATTTTATAATATTAAGATATAAAAAAGATCCAAATCAAGCTTTTAGAGATGAAAAGTATATGAAATAAATACAGTGGATGAGATTAACAGCAGATTAAACACTGCAGAAAAAAAATGAAGAAACAGTCATAGAGACTATCCAAAATATAATGCAAGAGCTGGGAGTGTAGCTCAGTGGAAGAGCATTTGCCTAACATGCATGAGTCCCTGGATTTATACCAGTGCTGGGGGAGGGGGGGGAATGAAAGAGAAGACATGCTACGAAAGAAAGAAAAAAGAAAAAGATCATAGCCTCAGTGATCTATAAGAAAGCTTCAGGTGACCTGATATTTGTGTAACTGGAATCTTCGAAAAAGGAGGAAAGGCAGGAAAACATTTGAAGGTGTAGTAGCCAAGTATATTCCAAATGTGATGACTACTATGAGTGCTCAAATCCAAGAAGCTCAATGAACCACTGGCACAAGAAACTGAAGAACCACACCAAGATACATCATAATCATATCAATTAAAAACCTGTATTAAACAGAATATACTAAAAGCAGTCGGGGAAAAAAGGACACATTATATAAAAAGGAACAAAATTAAAAAAGACAACAGACTTCCTTTTGAAGGCAATGAAAACCAGAAGGCAATGGAGCAACGTCTTTAAAGAACTGACAGAAAAAAAAAAATTGTCATTCTTGAGTTGTATACCCAACAAAAATAGCTTTCAAAATGAAGGTGAAATAAAAGCTTTCTCAGACGTGCAAAATGTGAAGGAACTCACTGCCAGGAGACTTGTGCTATAAGCAATGTTGACAGAAGGAAAATTCAAGCATAAGGAAAATTATGCCAGAAAGAAATCTGGGTCTTCTCAAAGCAATTAAGAGTATTGGGAATGGGGTATTCTATTTAATAAATGCAAAAGAAATGATAAAGTAGAACATTATAATTTTGAAACTCCTAAAAGTGGAACTAGGCAATAATTAACAATGACTGATAATATGACAGAAAAAGAGATGACTAGATAGTATATGTCCCGATAGAGGCACGTTGCACCACCTATGCAAAGTAATATTGAAAAAAAAAAAGAGAAAAGGAAAAGAACAAAAAGATATTAACAAGCATAGTTACAAGACAAAGAATCTTGTTCAGTGACACCACTTTTTTTAATTTTTAAAAATCCAGACTTGGGAAACTCAAAGGATAAACAACTACATTTTTCCTTTTTTTTTTTTCCATAAAGAAAGTGCCAGGAGAGCAAGCAAGAGATTTACTTGGAGGGAAACTATAAATGACTTTAGAAACATACCCATCAATCACAACGTACAGGTCTGGTTGAGATTCTTAATTCAGACAAAAATACTGAAAAAGGCCAGGAATATAGCTCAGTTGGTATAGTGCTTGCTTTTCAAGCACAAGGCCCTGGGTTCAATCCCCAGCACTGCAAAACAAAACAGAACAAAACAACAACAACAAAGCAACACAAAATGGAAATAGATTTAGTATTTATTCTGCTAACTGAAACACAAATTACAAATATTCTAATCTAAGAGAAATCAAAAATACTTTAAAAAAAAGAGAAAAAATAAGACATTCGGGGAAATGTTTATAATATTTAAGAATTACTGGGGAAAACTAAGTCACTCAGGCCAGGAAAGAAGGAGGATCAAGGCTGGTGGTGGGGGAGGGGCAGCGAGGTGGGGGGCAGTGACAGTACTGGCCAGTGTGACAGCTTGGCAGTGGCAGGGGAAGGGCTACTGCTGCAGAAACATCCTCTGACTTCTTCTCTGGGTGAGGGCTACTGTGCTACTTTGACTTCTGAGAAAGGAAAATGCAAAGTATTGGCATGGAGATTATTTTGGTTGACCTCTTTGGCTTCCCTTTGGGGTAGGAGCCACCTAGGCATGGGTAGGAGTCTTGTTGAGGGTTTTCTTTTTGTTTATTGGTACTGAGGATTAAACCACAGGATTTTACCACTGAGCTATACCCCCAGCGCTTTTTATTTTTTGATACAGGGTCTTGCTAAATTGCTTAAGGCTAACCTAGTAACTGAGGCTAAGCTGCTGAGGTTGGCCTTGCACTTGAGATGTTCCTACCTCAGTCTACCAAGTTGCTGGGATTACAGGCGTGCGCCACCCAGCTTAGCCTGTTGAGGGTCTTCAACACCACTCTTAGCAACAGGGGAAAAGGACCTAGTGGTTTGGATGGGACAGAAGTTCCCAGCTCTGCCCTGGGATTAGAAGACCAGGAAGGAGAGGTTTAGAATGCAAAAAAAGGAAAGAAGAGACAGAAGGGGAAACAGAAGAGAAGGAGAGAGAAGGGAAAAGAAAAGGAGAGGCTGAAGTTGGATTTCAAGGTGTGGCCAGCTACTGTAAAGTACCAGTTGACTTAAGCCCCTGAACAGTGGTGTGTAGGAAGACACTGTACTCTGTCTTTTCCCTCTCTGTGGTCCAAGAGGCAAAGCAAGAGGGTAATGAGGGATAATGGAGATGATACAGTTATGGAGGTTAAGGAGTTTGCTCAGGGCCAACAGGCCAGGCCAGAGGACCTGGTCTTTGGTTTATCCATGTTGTTCCAACATCAACCACATGTGTCAAATGCTCTTGTCCTGTGGTGTCCTTTTGTACCATGATGCCCAGTGAAAAATAAAACTAATCTCATTAGTTAACATTCTTTTTAAAAATATATATATATATATATTTAGTTATAGATGGATACAATACCTTTATTTTATTTATTTATTTTTACGTGGTGCTGAGGATCGAACCCCAGTGCCTTCCATGTGCTAGGCAAGTACTCTACTACTGAGAGCCTAAGCCCCTAGTTACATTCTTTTTTTTGTACCAGGGATTGAACTCAGGGGCACTCGACCATTGAGCCACATCCCCAGCCCTATTTTGTGTTTTATGTAGAGACAGGGTCTCACTGAGTTGCTTAGTGCCTCGCCATTGCTGAGGCTGGCTTTGAACTTGCGATTCTCCTGTCTCAGCCTCCCCAAGTGCTGGGATTACAGGCTTGCGCCACCGTGCCCGGCTCCTAGTTAACATTCTTGAGGGTTCATATGCCAGGCCCTATTCTAAAAGCTTTACATATTAATTTGTTTTGTCTTTTCAACAATACTTTGAGGAAGATTCTGTTATTAAACTCATCTAATGGATGAGATAATGGAGTCCACAGAGGTTAAGTAACTTTCTAAGGTCACACACAGATATTAAGAGGCATTATTGAACATGCCTTTTTCACAACTAGGCAGAATGGCAGTGGTGACCTGGGCCAAGCCTAGTGACCTCAGCTCTCTTCCCAGACAGAGTTTTTTGTAAAGGCTCCCTCCACCCCTAACCCTAGAGAACTGGAGCCCAGGGCTGGATTCAAGGTTTCCCAGAGCTCTGAAAGAGACCCTGAGCTGCACTGGAAAGGCCACCCTGTACAGGAAAGGCTGTTAGGGCCCCAAGGCTGGGGAAGAATTTGCCAAAAACAACAGTGCGTCTGTCCTAAACTGTTCTCAGACTGCATAGCCTGGACGCCAGGCTGGCCTGGCTCTGATTCTTATCAGCTCTCCAAGGAGTGAACTCTCAAGTACCAGCATTCCAACCTTAGGATGTTCTGGGGGAACCGGGGAAGGTGGTGTCCAAGGCAGCACCCTGGCAGGGGGAGAACTCAGGGAGGCCCGTATGTGAGTTCCAGTCTGGCTCTTGGTGGGCAGCTGGGTCCCCTCCCCAGGTTCTGGCAGAACACCCTTGAACAATTTAGCCTGAAATAGCAGAAGAACTTCTTTCCTATTTTTTCCAGGCTTTTGGATGAAATTATATTTTACAAATGACTCATTATTATATTTATAGCTTCTCCCCAAATGATTCAAATTGTGGTTTGTCGCCTCCCTGTCTCTCAGCTCCCCCCAGCTCGACAGGAAGAAGTGCTGTTTACTGTATGGCCAGGTGTGGCTGCTGAGAGTGGCTTTGCCTCTCCCTATAATTACGTTTGCCTAAGCCCTGACAAGCACCCAGCGCATTTAGTCATGTGCAGCCTTTGTTCCAGCATGTTGTTGGGAGACAGTTCCGACATTAACTCGGCTTGGAATCTGTTCCTGTAGGAAGCGCATGTGTGTGTGGGTGGGTGGGGGGGAAGAGTGGGTAGCCTGAGGGGGAGGCCTGTTCTTGGGGAGGCTGTGACAGAGGGGCCTTTGTGAGGGCAAAGGCTGGAGATGCGGGAGCTGCTGTTCCTCAAAGCACCCTGTGAGAAGGCTGGGGTGAGCTAAGACCAGCAAGGGCCTATATGGGGGCAGCACTCCTCCCCCAGCCTTCATGGAGGAGGTGGTGGCTGGTATCTTGCTATTGACCCTTCACAGTTCCTTGTGAGGAATTGCTGGTGCTTTCAGGAATGGGTTGCTCTTGAATTTCCTCCCCCTTCCAGGGAGCTCCTAGCCAGAGGACTGCTCAGCGCCCACCTGCCACCTCTGTCCTCCCACCCACCTGCCACCTCTGTCCTCCCACCTAGGCTCTCTCAAGGTGCGGTAAGTTTGTATGAGAGCAGCTTGCTCTTAAACAGGCCACCTTTGAGAGAAAGGGTAGAGAGGAGGCTGACCTGACACCCTATTTGCATTAACAGTTTATTCCACCCAGGTGCCCATGATCAAAATTCTCTTGTTCTGCCCTGCCTGATTACTAAGAAAAGTGATAATCCCATAAAATGGGAAAGAACCACAGGGGAACATTCTCAGAGCCCCACAACAACCCTGTCCGTGAACTTGCGGTGTGGGTGATCTGTAGACACGGCTGGCTGTGGATGAAGGCCTGTGGGGTTGCAGCTAGGAAGGCCACCTGGAGCATCTTAAGGCCCTGAGGAGAAAGGGAAACAGCTACCCTATGGGAGGACAGATGGCTTCACAGGAAATCGCTATATACTATATACTCCTTTCTTGTTTAAGTAAAAAATTTGCTCCTTTATGTTATAGATCCGGCAGCTGAAATACAGCAGCTGTTATAATACAGGAGGCTGTGCTGGACAAGGTGGGAGCGGAAGTTGGGCATGATCCAAGCCTGGGGCCCTGGTTGTGTCCCTAGATCCCCTACTGGGTTCCTTTAGGTCTGCTTCCAGTTTCCCTTCTTGGCACAGCCTGTGTGAGTGGGACAGGGACTCGGAAGGAGGTGATGTGGGAATGGGTGTGGACAAGCATAACGTAATTATTGGTGAAGTCAGCATGAAGTCTTAGCTAGATGACTTCCATCTGGGCTGAGCTGGGGCCCTGTGAGGTGTGTGAGAAGTTCTGAGTGTGGTAGGAGCCAGATACTGGGAGTCCCTGGACTTATTTCCCGAATGTTTCCTGAAGTCCCTGGAAAGGGGCCATTAACCAGTCTCCCCACAAGGGAAGGCTGAGAGAAGGACCAGAAAGGGTCCTGGTGAGGCAGGGGTGGCTAAAAGGAGGAGAGGTATGTGCTTACCTGGGCCATGGCAATCTGAACTTGCTTCTTAGGCTTGAAGGAAAGATGGACTGTTATTGGAGAGAAGTGCTTCCTCCTACATCCTGTGGAAATAGAGCCAAGACAGCAAGCCCAGCTGGTGGTCAGACTGAGGGGCAGCCAGCACCGTCAACTGAAGCCACCTTTGGGCCACTTTTTTTTAAAAAATGAGATTTGTGGTCTTGTAGCCACCAGATGTGTGCGAGCACCTTTTCATTAGTCTGTTGACAGCGTATTAGAGTGCTTTGAACTCTGAACATTATTAGAAGATGCCATTTTTGACCATGTGCTCATGGGATACACCCCTTTCTGCCCACTCCATAGTCCCTATGCTGCTGTGAGCCCCACTCTAGCCTTATCAATGCAGTACAGAAGGCAACCTGTGGATAGAGTTGGACACTGGCTCTGAATAAAAGCTAATCGTGGAGAAAACAAGTGTCTTGACAAAATGGGGGTTTTCTGCTACAGACCAGACTCTGAAAGGTTTTGCTTCATTCCACCTTTGATAAGGCTGATGACTTAGGGATGCTGGCCCAAGATCAGAGTTTTATTTTCAGGTTGTATCTACTAAGCAATTTGCTAGCTACCTCCTTATTTTCAGGTAGCAACTTCCTTCTTATGTTTAAGATTCTTCTTCTTCTTTTTTTTTTTTTTTAATATTTTTTAGTTGTTGATGGACCTTACTTTTATTGATTTATTTATATATGGTGCTGAGAATCGAACCCAGGGCCTCACACATGCTGGGCAAGTGCTCTGCCACTGAGCCACAACCCCAGCCCAGATTCTTCTTTTTTTGACAAAGTGAAATAAGAGATAATGAAACCAAGCCTGGTGCAGTGGAACACACCTGTAATCTCAGCTGAAGCAGGAGGCTCACAAGTTCAAGACTAGCCTGGGCAACTTAGTGAGACCCTGTCTCAAAATAAAAAATAAAGGACTGGGGATGTGGTTCAGTATTAGAAAACTTACCTGCCTTGTATGAGGCCCTGGATTTGATCCCCAGTATTGAAAGGAAAAAATAAAAATAAAAAGGAGAAAGGGGTAGTGGTGGTAATGAAGCTGGCTTGCACCTACTTCTCAAAGTGTGTTCCCATCTATCGAGACGGAGAGATTAAATAACTTGCTCAGTGCCATCCAGCTATCTTATGACTAAATTGAACCAGGTTTAGAAGGCTCCTATCCCAGCGGCCACTGTTCTCTGGTTCTTGTGTTTTCCATCAATTGAAAAAGGAGCATATGCCTATAGCAAGGTCAACAGAAAGATGACTGACCACCAGTCTGAGAGCAGGAGAGGGTGGTCACCTTAGCTTGGGAACTCTCCACAGTTGTTCACAGGTATGCTATGATCCAGGGTTGCTAGAGGAAAAACCCCCATTTGTTGAATTAACTGCAAGTCCCTCTTGGGGTCACAATGAAGGCTGCTGACTTTAAAAAAAAAACTGTAGTAAAGTATATGTAATATAAAACTTACCATTTTAACCATTTAAGTGCATAGTTTAGTGGTACATTCATACTTTGTGTAACCATCACATCCATCCCTCTTTTTCATCATTCCAAACTGAAACTCCATCCCATTAATCAATAATTTGCTCTTCTCCTTTCATCCCAGCCCCTAGCAATGACACTACTTTCCAGTCTCTATGAATTTGACTTCTATAAGTACCTAATATAAGAGGAATCATTTATTATTTGTCCTTTTGTGCCTATCTTATGCTGATTTATTTGGGCCCCATTTTCAACTACAATAGGGATGCTCCATGTCTGCAGAGGAGGAAAAAAAAGGAGAAATTTGGGGTGGATTTCTTGACTGTCAGGGGTACCAGATGTAAGGGGGCGATGGTGGAGGCGTGGATAGGAAGAAAGTGTTACATAGAAAACAAAATGCTTTGCTTTATCATTCTAGGGGAGGGACTGGCATCTATGCTGGAGGTAAATGCCTCTTTTGGGGGGATTATCCTAGGAGGAACACAGTGGGGAATGCTCTGGTGAGAACAATGAAACCCTCTGGGCATGCTGAAGGCAAGACCAATCCTCAGGAACTTGGAGTTGGCATAGCAGGGTCTGGAGGAGAAGAGAAAGAAAAAATGGTATATGTTGGGGCTTGGGGAACAGCAAAAAGTTTTCCAGACGTGGGATGATTGATGACTGTTTAGGAAAGTATGTATATTAACAGTTTCTCGTTTGCTTATTGTGATTCCCCTCTATGACCCTCAAACCCAGAGTAAAAAGCCTGCTGCTGTGTGAGTTACAGGGTGACTAGGAGAATGCAGGAATGAAGTAGAGTCCAGGGTGAGGTGTTGGGAGAGGATAGCAGCTGTGGAGGTGCGGTGTCTATGAAAGCTAGGGGAAGTAGGAAACAGGAACTCCAAGTCAGGTCACCAACAAGAACATAAACCCTCTGAGACTCTTGGGCAAATCAATGGTGGGGGGACACAATGATAAGGGTCTTACAGTGGGGGAATGGAGCTTGAGTCATTTGCTAGAATATTATGTGGCATGTATAGCGGTTAGCCTAAAGGAAGGAGTGGATGGATCTTCTCTTCTTGGAGAACTTCTGGCAAAATCTGGACAAGGCACAGCCTGGGTGATTTAGGAGCTCCCTTGAGCTGAGCTCACTGCCTCCAGTATTTTCTTATACACAGAGAGCTGTACTGTTTTTTTGTTTTTGTTTTTGTTTTTTAAGGCAGAGATGGAGCTAGAATGAAAGCCAAGCACCAGAACACGTCTTGAGCTTTCAAAACAATACTCTCTTTAAAATCATCTGATAGCAAAGCTACCAGGATGTGGCTGTCTCTGTCGGAGACATGTGCCTTTTGGATCTCCTAGGCATAGTAGAAGTCCAATGAGAGGGTCTGGGTGGGCTGCTCCCTCTCAAAGACCCCAGAGGAACATGGCATGGAAAGTGAGCCGTGCTTCATGCTGCTGGGAATGGTTGGTGATTCTGGGGCCAGGTCCTGGGCTGAGTGTGGGCTGGGGATGGAACCCTGCCTGGAATCATTGATGCATCTTGAGATCTCTGGACCAGCCTGTGTGGTGGCAGAGACCGCTATGAGGCCGGCCGAGGACATTTCCCTCTGGTCCTCTCCAGCCTTGGCCCAGAGAACCAAGGCTCTGGACTTATCTGGCAGTATCCCATTTTTGTTCCAGTCCAGCATCTCTTAGGTCCTGGGGAAAAGGGCCTGGTTTGGCTTGTCTTCAAGGAGGTTGCCAAATGTGTTGGTTGCCACTAAAATTCCATAAACTGGGGTGCAGGATGCTAGGGTGGGCTGGCTGGAGGGTGTACTGTTTAGAAGTTCCAAAAGTTCCCTGCCGGCTGGGAGGGAGGAATGTCCCTGTAGAGTCAGAGGCCAGCCCGTACTGGGGCCTGGGCCAGCTTTCCCTCTCCCGGCCCCTTGGCTGGGGGGGGTGGGGGCAGCTGCATGTTCCCTTCTACTCGGCAGCTTGGGAAAGACCAGGGGCCCTTTCAGGGAAAGGAGAAAAGAGGGAAGCAGGCCCCAAACATTTCTGAAAGTCCAATTCTAAGCTTCAGCTGCTGACCAGGCCCTGATCACAAATGCATTTTCTACTGAGTTATGAGCATGGAGAGTTTTCTAAAAGGTTGTTTAGGGCTTCAGAGCTTGAGAGCTAGGAGGACCTTAAAGACCAGTTAGTACAGCCCCCTGACTTTACTGGAAGACTAACTTGAAACAGTGAGATCTGGCAGGGGCCAGGATACCTTTTTTCTTCTCAGGCCCCATTTCCTGAAAGAGACAGTATCCACGATGAGCTGATTTCACTAATTCAACATTGAGTTCTTTGGAAAGAAAACAAACAAACAAACAAACAAAACAAAACAAAACAAAACAAAAAAAAAAAAAAAAAAAAGAAAAAAAAAAAAAAAAAAAAAAAAAAAAAAAAAAAAAAAAAAAAAAAAAAAAAAAAAAAAAAAGGAAAGGAAAGAAAAAGAAAAAGAAAAAGAGAAAAAGAGAACAAACCCCAAAACAAACGAAACACCTCAGAAGTCCAGATCTGTCTTTTTTCAAAGGTGGCAAAGTTTGTGGCTTCCAGGGTGTTTTCAGTTTGGGGGCTAAAATTTCTGTTTATTCATTTAAAATCCTTGTTCACTACAGGCTTACAGCCAGGTCTCCCTTTGTGCATTATCAGGCTGTACTCATGAATGGCCAAGAGAAGCCAGAAAGAAAAGAAATCTGGGAAATACTGAGAATGACACTGGGACTGAGGCAGGGGCTGTAGGACCTAGGAGTGTTGGAAGGAGGAGGTTGATAGACTCATGGATAAGGGTGGATGTTTGGGCACCTTCAATAAGGAGGCCTTACACCAATGGAAAAAAACAAGAGACCTCCAGTAGGCCTCTGTGCAGGGTCCAACGGCTCAGGACCCCCTTGGAAGATGGTGCCTGGATTCACCAGGGAGAACTCTCAGATGGGCAGGCCCCTAGCACAGGAAGCTTAGGAAGGAGAAGCCCTGAATGGGGCAGCCATAGCAAAAGGGCAGAGAGGAATGGAAAGAGAGAATGCGGGTGGCATGGAATGAAGTGGGGCCTGAACTAAATTATAAATTTTGGTGGCTATACCCTTTTTGAGAGGTGCCCGGAAGGCTGCCAACTTTGATTTCATTTTCTGAACAGAACTTTATGTTACTTCTTATATCTACTACCTAATCATCAGAGTTAGTGTCTTCGCATAGAAGCAGCTCTTGACAGAATCATGAGACAGATGCAGGTGGGGGTGGATGTACCACCTGCTAGGGGTGGGCTGGGGCAGAGACAGATAAGCCAGTGGAAGAAAAGAAAGTCTTTCCAAATTTCCTGTCCTGGGACTTAGTATGGTGGGCTCAGGGAGGGAATGTGTCTGTCTTATTCACGTTGCACTCCCAGTGCCCAGCTCAGTACCAGGCACACACTAAATAACTGAATCACTGAATGAGTGAAGTTGGCATCTATCTGAAAGCACAGAATGCTGTCCCCTATAATCCCTATGTTAACAGTATTTTTCTTTATGATTTAAAGAATAACCAAGAACACTTGTCTAATGTGAGCTTCCCTCTCCAGCAAGGATCTTCTTCTTTTTTTAAAAAAATATTTATTTTTTAGTTGTAAGTGGACAGAATATCTTTATTTTTATGTGGTGCTGAGGATCGAACCCAGTGCCTCACACAAGCTAGGCGAGCGCGCTACCACTGCGCCATAATCCCAGCCCCCAGCAAGGATCTTCTTACTGCTCCTGTGAGAGGGCACTGAGGCACTCTTTCTGAAATGAACTCAGCCTAAAGACCTTCCATTGGACAGGGAAAGGAGGGTTGGGAGGAGGGCTGCCATGACCTCCCTAGGCCCAGCTGGCTGTGTGGGATGCAGAGAGTGGGTTGGGACAGAGGCTGATGGTACAGGTCATGGTGAGATGATGCATTAGCAACTTGGTTAATTGCATCATGTTTTTCCTCCATCTGACAGCCCTGGGTTTATGCCTCATCCCCAGCAGAGGACCACTGAGAAAATTCAAATGGAATTTAAACATTATCTTTGACAAGCTTTAACCCCTAAAACTGGTTACTCTGAGAAGCCATGGGTTATGTTCCTGGGATACTTTCAGAGCCCTCACTGTGGTTTATGGGAAGGACAAGGTGCTGACAGACCCTTGTCTCTCTTTCCAGCTTTTCTCCCTTAAGAAAGCCCCTTGGATTTCTCAAACAACATCTTTTTGGAAGATATCTTTTGGATATTGTTTTAGAAGATATTGCTAATCCTCTCCCCCTATAAGTATATTCAACGACAGGGGTATAACTGAGATGACCTTTCAGGTCCCTGTACCCCAGCAGGATCTGAGCATTTTCCTTTCCTTCAGGAGCTGCCAGACTTAACCCTGTGTGTGTTTCTCCCGGGGAACCCACCCTGCCTTTAATATTGGAAAGACCTAAGCTAGTTCTTAGGGCCTCCCAATCAACATTTTCTCTTGGCTCTGCCTGAAAAGGCCACATCAGTTTCTTTCCTGAAACCTTTGTCCTCTAGCTAAATACATCTAGCTCTCAGATGTAGAAATGGCTCATTTTCATCATGCCCTTTCCCAACCAAATTGTTTCCTGAACTGCTCACCCCTCCTGCTGGGTGCCCCAGCTCTCCTTCCTCTCTGAGAAGTTGGGGGAAGCCTCAGATCCCCTCGGCATACTTTCCCCTGAGGAGGGCAAGCGGGTCTAGTTGGGGGCCCCCGGCGGGCAGCTGCGCCCCCGGCTTTGTGCGACCTCAACGGCCGCAGACCGCGGGGTCGCGCCAGGGACCTACTGCCGCAAGGCTGTTTGGGGTCCAAACTATGCAGCGCGGCAGAGCCGCCCCCGCCTCGGCCCGGCGTCCGAGGCCCTAAGGAAGAGCCCCGGGAGTGCGCCCGGTGCAGGCAGTTTCGTACCCAGCGCGCTCGAGCCGCGCCGCCCCTGCAGCGAAGCCCAGCCCGCGCCCAGGCCCCTAGGGGAAGGGCTCGGAGGCGACGGGGGCGGGGGCCGGGAGGAGGGAGCGTTCCTGCAAATCACATGATTTTCCCGCTTATATAAATCACAGCTTGTTTTTCTCCACTGGCTGCAGACTTAAAGGTGCAGTGTCTTCTTTCTCTCCCAAGGGCAGGGCTTCCCTTGGGTGCTTTAGACTGCCCTGGAGTTGGGCTGGAGTGGTTTCACCCGCCAGGGGCCCCCAACTAGACCCGCTTGCCCTCCTCAGGCAAATAAGGGTTCAGGGTTCAAGTAAGGGGTTAAACACACCCCCTCATACTTAGGGATGTTTCCTTGGGGTAGGCAACCCAGAGAAAGGCAAGGAAACACCATCACCAAATCAGCAACCAGAGCCGGCTCCGGGCAGCATGGATCAGCAACCTTTATGGACAACAGTAACCTCTTAGAGCCACTTCTGAAACCCTGGATGCCTGTATTGGACTCTGAACTGAGAAGTTAATACAACTAAAAAAAAAAAAATTATTAAAAAAAAAAAGAAATTGGCCTGTGGGAGATTAGTGATGGCTAAGTCAGGTCTCCAAGGTCAGTGCGTACTCTTCTAACCGGCTCTGGCTGTTTGAGGCCAACATATGTGGGAAGAGAAGTAAAATCAAAATATATATTCAACACTTACTAGGCCCTGTAGGGAGAAACTTAGGCCCATTAGACAGACTTCACCTGCAAGTGGTTTATACTGTTTGGAGTGATGAGATATATACATAGAGATAGAGATAGAGACATGAGATATAGAGATTAAATAGCACTAATCAGTTTCAATGCCTGTTCCAGGCTAAACAGTAGAGAGTTACAAGGCAGTGCATAATTACTGGGCTGATGAACAGTGAAGATAAGGAGTCCTCCAGGTTTTGGGAGGAGGGCTCTGGAGGCCTTGACTGCAGGTGGGCAGGAGAAGAGAAGGGACAGGCTGCTGGGGGAACATGGTGCACAGTGGAAAGGGGAGGAAACGCCTGGTGTCAGGAATGTGCATGTGGTGAGCAATCCTTTTGCCATACTGGGGAATTGGGAGGTGGAGGCTGAGGCTAGAAAGCCATGGGAGGCCAGACACAGGCTGCTGCTGCTTCTTTTTTTTTTGGTACAGCAGATTGAACTCAGGGGTACTCAACCACTTAGCCACATCCCCAGCCCTATTTTCTGTTTTATGTAGAGACAGGGTCTCACTGAGTTGCTTAGCACCCCGCCGTTGCTGAGGCTGGCTTTGAACTCGCGATTCTTCTGTCTCAGCCTCCCTAAGTGCTGGGATTAAGGCGTGCGCCACTGTGCCTGGCTCAGACACAGGCTTCTTGAGTGCAGGCTGAGTGTGAACTTGATCTCATGAAGGCAGTGAGGGATCCAGCAAAGTGGGAGGGTAGGCAGGTCAATGTTGTGATGATGTGGTGTCTTCAGGACAACCAATCCAGCAGCAATGAACTGGGTAAATGGGAAGCACTGAGAGGGACCAGTTGGAGGCTTCTGCAAGGAACCAGTCAGGCATCAGGTCCCAGCGCTGGGGTGTTAAAAGTAAAAACCAACAGTGAGAGGTAACAGATGTTTTGAAGAAAGGATTGGGATGATGGGACGATTGTATATGGGAAGGGTTGAAATCACCAAAAGTGATACTGATTTTTGGGCCTGGGAGGCAGGGAGAAGGGACAATCCCTGAGAGGAGGGGCTAGGGAGTGGGGAGGCCAGGCAAGCCTTTTAGAGATTGTATTTGCAAAGACTGTGGGATCTCAATGGGGAAGCTTCCAGGAGGCTGGAAGCCAGGGAAGAGGATCTGTAGAGAGGAAAGAAGCCAAGGGATGAACAAGATGCCGTGCATTTTGAAACTAACAGAAAGAGAGCGATGAGGCCAGGGAACACCCAGGGATTAGCAGCAGGAGCCCTGATGCAAAGCTGTGGAGGCCATGTGTGTGCTCTGGCGGAAGCTCAGCCAGCCAAGGGTCTCTGCCTGACCTTGACCAGGTTGTTTGTTCTCTCTGAATCTTTGTGTTTTCATCCATAGAATGGGGGTAACAAAACTGGCATCACATTCTGTGAGGACCAAAAGAAATGTAGGAAGCATCTTGCAAGCCACACAGTGCTTGGTAAATTGTAGCAGGGCTTGATACTGTGTCTTCTCTACCTTGAGATTCCCTCCTCACCCTCCACTCCTTTATTGACAGGCATTGGAACACAGTTCCTCTTTTTTTTTTTTAAAAACCAGGGATTGAACTCAGGGATTGAATTTAACCACTGAGCCATATCCCCAGTCCTGTTTTTATTTTTTATTTTGTGACAGGGTCTCACTAAGTTGCTTAGGGCCTTGCTAAATTGCTGAGACTGGCTTTGAACTTATGATCCTCCTGCTTCAGCCTCCCAAGCCTCTGGGATTACAGGTGTGTGCCTCCACACCTGGCTTTTTCTTCTTTTCTAAAACTGTGAGCCGGGCGTGGTGGTGCACATCTGTAATCCCTGCACTTTGGGAGGCTGAGACACGAGAATCGTGAGTTCAAAGCCAGCCTCAGCAACGGTGAGGCACTAAGCAACTCAGTGAGACCCTGTCTCTACATAAAACACAAAATAGGGCTGGGGATGTGGCTCAGTGGTCCAGTGCCCCTGAGTTCAATCCCTGATACCAAAATAAATAAATAAATAAATAAATAAATAAATAAATAAAACTGTGACTGTGCTGTTGCTTTTCTTCTTGCCCCTCCTCCTCCTCCTCCTCTTTTTTTTTTTTTTTTTTTTTTACCTTCTCCTTTTTCTAGAAGAAACACAGTGTTGTTTCCATGACTAATTATCTGGACTGGAAATACCCTCCATTATAAAGGAAGGAAATAATAAATTTGTTTCCTGAGGGCTTCTTAGCTGAAGATGTCTATTACCTCATTTGATCTTTCCAGCCCTGCATGATTCTGGAGTGCAGGGCAGGTATTATCAGGCCTTTTTTTTTTTTTTTTTTTTTTAAATTCACAGCCAAAGAAATGAAGGAATGGATGTCAAAAGTTTTATTATTCTGTTGGAGAACCACATATCTGTCAGTACTCTGTAGTTCAAAGATTTCCAAACTTTTATTTGCAACCCTTTGCTTTTGGAAATAAATTTACTCACTAGTCAAATACAATAGATGTAAGCAACACAGTTCTGGGTTGCAATCACTGGACTCTGTTCCCACTCTTGTACTCTGGCTAGGCTGAGAAATTGGGCTTTGTTTCTGGGGTAATTTAGCACCCAGAGCCTCTGTCTCTACACTCAGCTTCATATTCTCTCTCTCTCTCTCTTTTCAGTCACAAACTTCCTGACTTTGTGGGCCTGGGCCTGAGAAGGCTTCACAGACCCCTGGGTGTGCTCACTGTATGAACCAAATGTTGACTCTGGCTTTGATGCCAACAGCTCAGCCTTCAGGTTTCAGCAGTGTGGAGCATGAACCAGACGAGCAGGGCCAACATGGGCAAGGTGGAGGCCAGAGTGTGCTGTCTCTGGTCAGACAGGATGAACCACAGGCCTGATGTTACTGTGGCCCAGAAGCCACTCTGGCTGGGCCATGTCAGCCCACTCTGTGAATGTGCTTTGAGTCTTAATTTCCTCTTCAAATAGGTTTTCTAAAAAATAAGCTTTTTAGGTGTAGAAAGTTTATGGTTTTTAGAATGATGATTTGAAATAAAGCAAATATTGGTAAAACGTTTTGTGGTGTTCTTACATATGTTGATATGAATGTAAGACAAATTTCTGGCAGTGGAATTAGGTAAAAGTATATGTACATTATTTTTGGTGTGGGGGGTTTCTGGGACTTGAACTCAGGGTCTCATGCATGTTAAGCACGTGTTATGCCACTGACATGCTTCCCCCCAGCCCCTAGTTTGCTTATTTATTCACTTATTTATGGGATAGGGTCTTACTATGTTGCCCAGACTGCCTGAACTCTAGGACTCAAGTGATCCTCCTGCCTCAGTCTCCTACGTAGCTGGGACTTCAGCTGTGTACCACTGTGCCTGGCATGTATATGTACATTACTTTTTCTTTTCTTTCTCTTTTTTTGGTGGTACTGGGAATCTAACATAGGGCCACACGCATGCCAGGCAAGCACTCTACCACTGACCTATATTCCTGGCCTTTATTTTATTTTATTTTATTTTGAGACAAGAGAGTCACTCAGTTGCCCATGTTGGCTTGGAATTTGCAATGCTCCTGCCTCAGCCTACCCAGTCATTGGGATTACATTATTGCACCTGGCCTGTACATTAAATTAAAATGTTATTCTACACTATTGAAGACATAGAAAAAAAGATTAAAGAATAAAAACTTAAACACACTGTCAACACAAGGAAATGCTCCTCTGACAGCCCTGATGGCCATCTCTTTCTGTCTAATCCCAGCATGCTAGGATCCTGAATTTGCTATTATCTTTCCCAAGCAATGTTTTTAATATATTTATCATATGAATTCTTTTGGAAATTGCATCTTTTCCTTAGTATTATATTTCTGAGATTCTTCCATGTTGATAATTTTCTTTTCTTCTTTCTTTTTGTAGCACTGGGGATTGAACCCAGGGCATTTTTAAAAAGTATCTTTTTTAGTTGTTGATGGACCTTTATTTTATTTATTTATTTATTTATTTATATTTGGTGTTGGGAATTAAACCCAGTGCTTCACACATGCTAGGCAAGTGTTCTGCCACGAAGCTACAACTCAGCCTCCTCAGGGACTTCTGCATGCTAGGAGTGCTGTACCCTGGATTTGCATCCCTAGTCCCCATGTTGATAGCTTTTTGGAAATACTTTTACTATTGAATAACTTCAAGTTATCATCAGAAGACACTTGAAGAGCTTCAAGATACCACAATTTGTGTATCTATTTTCTGTTTAATGGATATTAAAGTTGTACCAGTTTTTCTGTTACAAATAACATGACTGAACATTCATCTTTTTTTTGCTGGTCTGGGAATCAAACCCAGGGCCTTCCACATTCTAGGTAATTGCTTATTCATCTATTCATTTATTCATTTCATTAGAGTCTTAATGACTCTATCGCATATACCACTGAACTATATCCCCAGTCTGCTGCTGTGGACATACTTATATATCTTTAAATTGCATGTGTAGAGATTTGTTTAGGGTATTTACGTAGGAGGAGAATTGTTGGTTCATAGCTATGGAGGATTGTCCATGATACTAAAATTATTCTCTACACTGGTTGTTCTAATTTACATGCTTTCCCACAGTCACTCTATTCTGATCAACAGTGAGATATTGTTAAAGCTTTTTTTTTTTTTTTTTTTTTTAGTTGTAGGTAACAGAATATCTTTATTTTATTTTTATGTGGTGCTGAGGATCGAACCCAGTGCCTTATGCGTGCTAGGCGAGCACGCTACCACTGCGCCATAATCCCAGCCCCTTGTTAAAGCTTTTAATGGTTGTGAATTTGTCTTTTCTTTGTTGTCTATGTAATATTTTTTGCCCTATTGTCATTGAGCCCAAGGGCACTATACCACTGAGCTGCATCCCCATTGCTTTTAATTTTTTATTTTGAGACAAGGTCTCACTAAATTGCCTAGGTCAGCCTTGAACGTGCGATCCTCCTGCCTCAGGAGTTGCTGAAATTGCAAGTGTGTACCACCATGCCTTGCTCCCAATTGATTATTAGCCAGGCGTGGTGGCACACACCTGTAATCCTAGCACTTTGGGAGGCTCAGACAGGAGGGTCGCAAGTTCAAAGCCAACCTCAGCAACGGTGAGGCACTAAGCAACTCAGTGAGACTCTGTTTCTAAATGAAACACAAAAATAAGGCTGGGGATGTGGCTCAGTGGTGGAGTACCCCTGAGTTCAATCCCTGGTACCAGAAAACAAAAAACAAAAAGCAAAAAACTTGCAAATATTTTTCCCATCTGTTGATTATCTTTTCACTTTTCAAATGAGTAAACGTTTGATGAACAGAAGTTGATTTAAAGTAGTTGAGGTTTGTATTTAAATTTTTGATGTTGTTAATTGCTCAGTTTATATTTCTGTCAGTGGTGTATAAGAGTGCCTGGTTTTCCACACTCCTGCCAACACTGGATATTATTGATTTTAATTTTTGTTAATCTGATATGTGAAAATGGCATCTCATTATTTTAACTTGTCTTACCCATGAGTGAGCCTGAGCACGTTTTCACAGGGTTATTGCCATTTTACATTTCTTTTTCTGTGTTTAGTATTCACTTTTCTATGCTTGTTCTTTTTCTAATTCTTTCTCTTAATTGATTTGTAAAGGCTTCCTAAATGTGAAAGGACTTCACCCTTCTTCTGCCATGCGTGTGGCTGTGCTGTTCTGTGTACTCCTTTCCTGCAGCCCACTAATGATGGGATTAAGAAACCTTGGCTTCCCTAACACATTTAACCTATTTGGCTCTTGAGCACTTTGCCATATTGAATGATAAAGGAAAAGCAGAGGTGGAGCCTTGGTGGGGGAAGCAGTGTCATTCTGTGCAAGTGGGAGCAGTTGAAGCAGGGCATGTGCACACTGTGAACGTCCATTTTATATGAAGACAATATGGAAATGGAGACTGGAGAAAGGTTTGGGTTGGGGCAATGGGGGTGTGGCCTACATTCTCAGTTCTATTTTTTTTTTGCAGTACTAGGAATTGAACCCAGTGCCTCGCGCATGGTAGGCAGGTGCTCTACCACTGATCTATACCCCCGGCCCTGAATTCTCATTTCTTAAGTAAAATGTTACCTGAGTAAGTCTGAGGTGTCTTGGGTATCTTGGCTCCCCTTGGCTGGTGATAAGAACAGGGGAATTGAATAGTGTCTAGGGTCCAGCATGTTAGGCACACAGCATTCTTATGTGGGAAAAATAGAGGGAAGGCATTCTTTTGTGGGAAAAATAGAGGCTCAAGATAGCTGACTTAGCTGGGCACGCTGGTGCACGCCTGTAATCTCAGCACTTTGGGAGGCTGAGACAGGAGAATTGCAAGTTCAAAGCCAGCCTCAGCAATGGCGAGGTACTAAGCAACTCAGTGAGACCTGATCTCTAAATAAAAAAACACGAAATAGGGCTGGAGATGTGGCTCAGTGGTTGAGTACTCCTGAGTTCAATCTCTAGTACCAAAAAAAAAAAAA
>PVHX01009105.1:0-57602 GCA_004024805.1 Geosciurus inauris
AAAAAAAAAAAAAAAAAAAAAAAAAAAAAAAAAAAAAAAAAAAAAAAAAAAAAAAAAAAAAAAAAAAAAAAAAAAAAAAAAAAAGATTATGTGTTCATATAAAAATCTTTCCTGTTTGCTCCTCTTTGGCATGTTGTGTCTGGATTTTTATAGTGTAAAACACACTCCTTTAACTGGTTGAACACAGAACATTGCATCACTGTGTATGCAAATTTTAAGTAGATAGAACACTTAACATATTTAACTATTTTAATATTTTCTGTTCCAAGAGACATAGATATGTAGATTCCTCTTCACAATTTAAGGCATTAATTTCTATTTTATTTATCTACCAGATGTTTTTAGGGATAGTACAATGTAAACACATTCTCCAAATCACATATATGTGTAAAAATAGGCATTACTTATTAGAAGCAAATTTAAAAAATATTTTATAAAAAATTAAAACTCAGAATAAAAATAGAACTCTCATGTGATGTAGTTATTCAACTGTTTTAAAAATGACTCTCAGAGTAGTATTTTTTGACCATCAGAAAAAATAATTATTTCCTGGAGAACTCTTCCCTTCACTTGGTCTCTCTGCCACCAAATCACATTTCCTCAAATCACATGCAATCTTTTCTGAGGATGGTTATCAACTTTGCAAAACTGTAAGCTCATTAATGCCAGACATTGCATATAGTGGGCTGAGGGCTGGCCTGGGCATGTAGGGGCTCCCTGGGAGGGAACTTCCTACCTTGGAGTAAAACACCTGGATGGAACCCATTTCCTTTTTATTTTAACCTTTATTGTAAATTAATAGCTGAATGCATGTAAAAATAACCAATTTTGCAAATACTTCAAGGAAGTATTTCATTTTTAATTTTTTTCTTTTTATTGGTTCTTTTTAGTTATGTATAACATTAGGATTTGTTGGTATATTGATAAAATCATGGGATATTTTGCTCTAATTAAGTCCCTTTCCCTCTTTTTCCTTCCCTATTCCCTTCCCTCTACTGATCTTTCTGCTATTTACTTTTAGTTTATTTCTTTTTGTTTTTTAAGTTAATGTCTTGCAGATATACATGATGGTGAGATTCACTGTGGTATATTCATATGTGTACATAGGAAAGTTAGGTCAGATTCATTCCATTCTTCTTCCCTTAACTATCTCTTCTTTCTCCCCCTCCATCCCCCTTATCTACTCCATGGAAGTTTCTTCTATTTTGATGGAATCCCCTCCACCTCCTTTTCCCTTTCTCTCTCTTCCTCACCCTTATTTTGGACTAGCTTCTGCATATTAGAGAAAACATTCGACCTTTGGCTTTCTGAGTCTTATTTAGCTTATTTTACTTAGAATGATAGCCTAGAGGTCCATCCATTTACCAGAAAATGCCATAATATAACACATTTTCTTTACCCATTCATCTGTTGAAGTGAAGCCCATTCCTTTCTAGATGTAAATAACCATTGGCATCTGACCTGGGTGGCTTTGTGTGGATCCAGCTGTAATTGAGATGGATACAAGTTGGGAAGTCATTAAGTACTATTGTGAGGTAAGATGTTTTGATTCTTCCTTCTTGGAGGAAGTGTTCCTCTTTAGAAGCACCCTCTTCTCTCTCCTAGCTATCTGTTATAGTTTGGATGTGAGGTGTTCCCTGAAAGCTCATGTGTGAGACAATGTAAGAAGGTTCAGAGGAGAAATGATTGGGTTATGAAAGTTAACCCAATGGATGAATTAATCCCCTTATGGTATTAACAGAGTGGTGGCTAAAGGTGGGTAGGGTGAAGCTGGAGAAGGTGGGAATTGGGGGTGTGGCTTTGGGGTATATATTTTGTATCTGGTTAGTGGAATCTCTGCTTTCTGATCATCATGTGAGCTGCTTCCCTTCACCACACTCTTCCGCCATGTTGTTCTGCCTTACCTTGAGACCTGAGGAATGGAGCCTGCTGTCTACGGACAGAGACTTCTGAAATTGTGAGCCATAAAATAGACTTTTCCTCCTCTACAGTAGTTCTGGTCAGGCCTTTTAATCACAGCAATGAAAGAGCTGATTAAAACACTATCACTACCTTGCAAAGACCACCTTCCTCCCTTCGCTGAGCAGCTGAACAATCTCTCTGACTCCAGCCTTGTCCTCCTCCACTCTCTCCACACTGCTGCCATTGCAATCATTCCCAGATGCAAATCTCAAAGGCTGAGTCTGCTAGTGCATTACTGCATATTGCATTATTGCTAATGCCTTCTCATGTCTTACGGAAAAGCCCAGGACCTATGAAATGGCTATCAATGCTCTCCGGAGATGCCCTCCCCTCTGCTCTACCACCACTGCTCCAGCTACACCTACATCCTTCCTTTCTCTACATTCACTCTGTGGCTTTATTCCTTGGGCCTTTGCATAAGCTGCTTTCTTTTCTTGGAATCTCCTTCATCCTCATCAGTCTGATAAGCCACCTCTATTTCTTTTTCTTTTCCTACCTTGAGCCTTACTTTCTCTTATGCCTTCCCTTAATTCCACAAATCCTTGTTCACCTCACCTTATTTCTCTCTTCGATTTTTCCAGGGGTTTGAGCTCCATCTCAGTTACAGCCCCACTCACACTGTTTTGTAATTCCTCATGAAACTCAAGTGTTTCAGGCTTTAGTATTCTGAGGAAAAACATTACCACCTTCCACTCAGTTTCCTTTCCAAAAGGCTCCTGTCCCTCTTGAGCTCTTTATTCAGAAGGCTCCTTGCCCCATTTCCCTTCACAGAGTTTCAGGGAGTTCCAAGTTGGGTCACAGGTGGACCAGTGTGAATCCTTGCTTCTTCCTGTTACTGTGGCCAGTGAAGCAGCTGGTGACTGACAGATCCCTAATCCCTCTGATGTTTCAGTTGCCATTCTGCTCAGCAGAAGAGATATGAAAACATGGAGGAGAGTCTTGCTGCTCTCACTGCTCCCACCGGCTGGGGTACAGATCCCTGCTTGGTCGTCCTTGGAGACTTCTTGAGAAGAATGTTGCTTCCCTTGGTGGAACACTCCCTGGGGAATGGAAGCCTCCGAGTGTGACAGAGGTAATGACTGAGCTCTCAGTTCACTTCACATTTCCCTAGACTCACAAGGCCCTGGATCTGAGTCAGGGTATGTTCCAATGAAACACTGGATTGCTGGTCCTTGAAAGAGAGGGGATATGAAGTGGTTAATATGAATGGATGAGTCCTGGCTTGCTTAATGTGTGTATGTATATATACATATATAGCCACAAAACCAGTGAAGGGGATGTGAAAGAAGTATAGCACCTGTTGAGTGGCATTTTTACATTTCTGCTGGAGAGCTGGCATCCTAGTATATGTGGGAGTCACAGTCTAGACTAGAGATAAGATGATGCTCTGGCCTTTCCCAGCCAGTCTTCTTGTCTTCGATTCTCACTAGGGGAGGAACTCGTTTTATGGCTCTGAGGTCTCTGGGGACATTATTCTGTCTTAACGGAAAAGAAGAATTCCTTAGATGAGAGGAAAAAACCAAGAGATGACTATTTCAGATGAAGAATGGGGATGTGTCTGAATATTTCTGGCACAGATAGGGAAAAAGTCCCAATATGTTTTTGTGGTTATACAGCCAAAAATTATGTTAACTGCATGAATGATGTGACTTGACTGGGAAAAGGCAACCTGAGAGTATTTTAAGATTCCTTGGCTATATAATTACATATCCAGAAGGTGCCACATCCAGCAGAGTGATAGATTAAAAATTATAATCAGTGTTCTTAAGCATATAATTAGCATATTGAGCATTGACAGTTCAGACCTTAATTAAGTATATAGCCTGGTAACAGAGGGAGTTCTGATTTTAGAGTTCTGCGGGAGCCTTACTCACCAGTGAAGGAGACTTTAATCATGTGAAATTTCTCTTCCACCTCTGTTGCAGCAAGAAATCAAAACTATCCATTCTAACAAAATTCCTTGTGTCGCCCTCAGGTCAGGGCAGGAGAGTGAGTGTGAGACATGAGGAGGAAATTTGGTGTTTCTGTCAAAAAGGTAAATCGAATGTGTTCATCATCCCAATTTGCTTCTCTGTCTGATATAATTTCATATGTGACTCTTTGGAACATTATGAGTAACCTTTAAAATACTTATGCTTTCTTGCAGAAGTGGAACCAGAAATCTTTTATTTTTTTTTTAATGCCATGATCCATTTAGAAATAATTTTGCCTTATAGCCAAGGGTAAGCATCACTGAGTAATGCTTCTATTTATATGTCTGTCTCAGAGCCTGTCCATATCTTGAAGAAATCCCCAATGCAGGAGGCAGGATATAAAATTGAATACCATCATGTAATATCCCCGAAGGGACTTGTTTAGTGTTTTCTTATCCAGTTACCTATGGCTGCAGGGAAAGCTTTTTCAAAATTCAATACAAATTGTGTTAGCTTGTTTTTCTTCTTGACGCCCTTAAGTCTTCTTTGATCACAGCAGATTTTAGAGGAAAAGGGAAAAAAAATTCTGTTAGATCTCTCAGTGTCAAGGGGCACCCTGATAGTTCTTCCATTGCCTCTCCACAGAGCTGTTAATTGTGTGGAAGGACAAAGGTATTTCAGAGTAAGGCAGTCTGGGACCTCAATCAAAGCTCTTTTCTCTGCTCAGTGTCAGGAAGAGCTTGGGCATTAGCCAAGGGGATTTAATTATTGAAGGATTTTAGCATAAGGTTTTGTCTAAAAGACAATTCTGTTTGTCATATCACCTATCGAGTATCAGTGAATCACTAGGTATTAAATTATTGAGAGACTTAGGCTCTGTGTACTTTTGCTTATCCTGTGAAACAGCCTTAGTGAAAAGCTGGGCCTTCATTGGGTTCACAAACTTCATTATTCCGTATGGATCCCGAGACTCCAGAATTTGAAGGAAAGGGCGGAAAATGGCACCCTCATGGTTCATAAGGCAATGGAATTCCCCGGATCTCACTGCAGACATTAGAATGCAGTTAATATGAAAGAACATTAGGTCTAACTTATTTTAATTTCCCCGAAGAAATTTTATAACCAAAGAGGCCAGTCTGCATGCTATTTAGAAAGAGAAGGCCAAGAGTAGGGAGCATTAATATTTCTCCAGCAAAGGGAAGAGACTCATTGTATCTAGCTGTTATGGTTTAGATATGAGATGTCCCCCAAAATCTCATGTGGAAGACAAAGTAAGAATGTTCAGAGGTTAAATGATTAGATTATGAGAGTTGTAACACAATTAGTGAATCCATCCACTGGTATGGATTAACTAGGTGGTAATTGTTGGCAGGTAGGGTATGACTGAAGGAGGTAGGTTACTGGGCTGTGACTTGGGGGTTTATATTTTGTCTATTGTGAGCAGAGCACTTTCTGGGCTTCCTGGTTGTCACTCTTGAGATGTTTTCTTTTGCTATGCCCTTCTGCCATGATGTTCTGCCTCAACCCAGGCCCAGAGATGTGGAGTCAGCAGACTATGGACTGAGACCTTTGAAACCTCTTAAGTTGTTGTCAGGTATTTTGGTCACAGTGACAAAAAGCCTGACTAAAACACTAGCATACCTGTAGGAGCACTCTCCATACCTTCAACCCCTCCCTTCCTTCTTCCCCATTCTATGCTAATGGGCTGTGCACTTGACAGAGAGCACCCCTTTGTTTGTAACTTTGGGCCTGATTGGTCCAGGAGTGTATATAAGCTTTTGTACTTTCTGGAATAAATGAAGTTTCTGCGTCAGAGCAGTTTTTTACCTACACCTGGGGTCTGGTGAGAGTGACCCTGCAGGCTGTCATCCTTGTCCTGGGAGACCCCATTTCATCTTCCCTGGAGACCCCTCTTCATCTCTCAGGACCCCAACTCATCAAGTGAACCCATGCAGTGCGACCTTAAAGCAACACATACCTAGAAAGGTAAACCACTTAATGAAGCACAGTCATCCTCGCTGCTATGGTCTGAAAGAAATTTGTCATAAATTATCTAATTCTCTTGGTTGTGATTCTGCATTTACCATACAAATGTGTGAATGCATAGTTCGCTTTCTCAAGGACAGGTGAACCATGGTATGTCAAGGTCTGCCAAAATTAGTGACCCCTCCTCTGCCTGCCCTAGAGTATAATTTGATTCTTTAGTTACCTTAGGAGAAAATTTCAGGACATAGGAGTTGAAAATGAACTGAAAGGTGGCATAAGCTTTTCTATGCCCTTTCAAAGGCAGTGTCCAAACTATAATACCCAAGGTGCTTTCAATGATTTGTCTGTAGGTGTTCTAGTGAGCTAAGTGTCTAAAGTGCTGATCTACCATGGCCTGCTGGTGTTTGTATGTAGATAATATAAGAGATTCCTAGAACCAATGGCTGAGCCTTTGTAAGAAATTTCTGAGCCAGAGCTCCAGAAAAAGAAGGAAGACTCCTGATTTTCTCTTAGAATTTCTCTGAAGAAGTGATTGCTGTCTGATGATTCTGTATTTCCATTAGACTTCACCCACTGCAACTCTGCAATGGTCCTCATCCCAGAATCCATTAGAATTGAAGCCAAGTGGTCATTCTTCTCTAAAATACTTTAGGGATTAAGATTTTTAAACAAAGGCATTTCAGGCAGTAATTTTTATGCTATATATCTTCCTTCTGATCAAATTTGTAGACATGTTATAAGAAAGAACAATGTAACTGTGGGTCTACATTGCCTAAGAACAATGGTTAGAATATTAACAATCTTTGTTCCGAGATGAAGAAACAAGCCTTTTATGTCTTCACTTGGAAAACTCTTCACATATTTAGAGAAAAGATGCAAGAATCTCAGACATTCCTCCTTAACACTGGATATATTGTGGTATGGACTGTGTTTATGTCTTCCACCCTCAAATCCATATATTGAAGCCTTAACCTCCAAAGATGACTTTGAGAATGATTAGATTAGGAAGGTAGGGCCCTCATGATGAAGATCAATGGTTTCATAAGAGAGAGAGCATGCATGCTCAAGCAAGAGAGAGACATTGAGATCTCTAAACTCACACACCAAAGAAAAGTCACATGAAGATATAATGAGAAGGTGGCCATCTGCAATCCAGGAAGATAGCCCTCTCCAGAACCTGACCATGATGAGATCCTAATCTTGGATTTCCATCCTCCAGAACTCTAAGAAAATAAAAATTTCTACTGTTTAAGCCATCCAGTTTATGGTATTTTTTTATGGCAGCCCAAGCAGACTAATACATATTGCTAATAGGTTCATAAAAAATATTTTGATTTAATTAGTGTGACTTGGTCCTTTAGGATGTGCTCAACCATGGATGAAATATTGACCTGATAAAACCCATATTCTTAGGCAGAAGGATTGGGAAACAAGCAAACCAAGGACAGACTATTGCATACTTCATGAAGAGATTGACATCCCAAGAAGACCACCCTGGGCAGCCAGCCAGAAGCTTATGTATTCTGTTTATCATTTTTCTGTCATTATCACACACTCTCCCTTTCTTCTTTTGCAGTGTTATAAACTATAACACAACTTGGAGGAATGGATATAAAATTTAAAAATATGAGATGGCAAAATTAAACATATTAGTGAACACCCTCTTTTGCACAAAAATTGTCAACACCTACATTCCTGTTTCATAGCAGGGAGCAGAGAATATGGCAAGAACTGCCTAGATAAATCAGGAAATCTACTTGAAACCTTATTTTTTATTTAAAAGAAACATGCAGATTTTGTTTTCTACTTCAAAACTGCCATGTTTATTTTAACCTAAAAAAAGAATATCCTTTTCTGCAAATCTTTATTTAAAATTTATGTTACAGAAAGGTGAACCTCATTTATTTATGTTTTCCCATAAGTCCTGGCCACCACATATTCTCCAGTGGGTAGACATGTATCAGCTGAGAAGCAGGAGCTTCCACAATGAAATCCAAGCTCTGTCACATGGCATACAAAGTCTGGGGTCTCTTTCTTATTTTGATACTCTGTGCTCCAGATTTGCTGGAGCTTTCAGTACATTTTCTATCATACCTGAGGTCTTTATACATGTTGTTTCCTTGGCCTGGAAGGCATTTTTATCTTATCCACTTTATCTCTGTCTACCTATAAAACTCCCACTCATCTAATAACCAGCTCACTTGTCCTTTTCTTTTCTGAAACTTCATTGGTTATCCCAAGAAAAGTTTAGGTTACCTTGCTTTTGCTAATAAATAAACTGGATATTCCAATGTTCTTCAGTTTCTAAGGCAAATCCTTTCCCTTAATAGCCAAATAATTGGATGGATTCCTATTTTACAGAGTCTGAGACTCAATTCCTTTCCCAACATTCCAGTAGCTCTCAGGGAGTCTTATAACAGCCTACTTTTAATTTAATTTAAACAAATTTTTTAACAGCTTGCTTTTTGAATCCAGCTTGCCTTCCTACTTCTCCGTAGGCATCAGATACCTTCTATGTTTCTCCAAAGCACCACCAACAAAAACATGTTGTGTGGATGAATTTGTCAGCAGAGCAGAAGAGGATTTAGAAAAAGTACATTAGAATAATGACCCACCTAAAATATAGAATATTTGATTTTCTGTATTCCTGGCTGAGCCCATGTTGGAGCCTCTTCTAAGTAATACATACCCCTGGCTATCACCTGCTGCCAGGTTCTTGGGATTTTTTTTCTCTTCCCTGTGTCTCCAGGGCCTTTGCCAACTCCCAAGTTGGCAAAGTTACCAGGGGACAATCCCAAGTTACCAGGGGACAATCCCAAGTTCTTGCTTCTAGTGTGGAACAAGTCAGTGCTTTTTTTGTTTTGCTTCTCTTTCAATCATATGAGTACACAGGGGCCACTCCTTTTATAACCAGAGAGGCTGTTCTAGACCAAAGAGAACAATTTTCTTCCTAACAGCCATTCTTTTTTTTTAAAAATATTTTTTTAGTTGTAGATGGACACAATATCTTTATTTATTTTTTTATGTGGTGCTGAGGATCAAACCCAGTGCTTCACACATGCAAGGTGAGCGCCCTACCACTGAGCCCCAGCCCCAGCCCCCTAACAGCCAATCTTTAGCATCCCAGAGCAATAGACTTAAACTGTACTTAGCTCGGTGTGGTGGATACTGTGATGTGCTGCCCAGATCCTGCTGCAGGAATGAAAGATTTATTTTCTCAGCTGCTAGGAGTAGCAGAAAGTTCTCAGCTGCCAATCCCCTTCAGGATTCAACCCAGTTGAAGACAGCAGCCTTGCTCCAGGTCATGTCACCTTCCTGAGGTTGCCTATATCCCCCTGGTTGAAGACTCACTTCCTCCAACTCAGACAATTCTGAAGAGCCATCCTGGCTTCAGAGTGCCCCAGGAGGTCAGCTGAGGCCTTTGCTGAGTCTCCATCACCACTCAACTCCTTATTCTCCATCCTGCTTCCTGGGTCCTCAGGGATCAATCCCAAGGGTGCTTTAATCCCTAGTAACCTACTGGGTGCTAATTTCCATCATAGGGTCTGCTTCTCCTGAATAAAACCTGTGACACTCTGCAAGCTATTTATTCTACCTAAGCTTGAGGTTTTGTTTGAAAAATGAGAACCCTAGTCATATTCCTCACATTGAACTGGGATTTGTATTAAAATTAATGGAATACATAAAGTGCTTAGCTGAATGGCAAGCACATTAAAATATACAAAGTTCTTACTAAATTTTATCCACCAGTACTATTGTACTTTTGTTATTTCTTCTGTACCTAGTGTCAAAAGATGCCATAATACTTTTGTATTGTATTGTACTTGCTTATTTATGTTCTGAGTTATTCAGTGAGAAGGAACTTATATAAGACTTCTCCTAAAATCTATTGATAAATGGAGCTTGAGGTTTGCTGAAGTAGGGTGGACATATTTGTTTATGGAGCCTGGGGTCCTTTTGAGATGAAAGGGAACAAGAGTCTGTGTCTCCCTTCCAAGATTCAGTTAGTCACACCTGTCAGTGGTGACTAAGGGACCCTGACAATGTGATTGCAGGGACCAGTTGTGAGGTACCTGAGATACCCAGCACCGTGGCTCAGTCCCTGTTGTGCACAAACAACCACTCTCCCGTTTCCAAGCTCATTGGGGTTTCTAGGGGTGTTAGTAAAACTCCAGATGAGAACATCTACAGCAAAATGGACCCTAAGTCACCTTTCTTCCTTCAGAATAACTGGTTATATCTTTCATTTATGAAACCAAAAAAGCATTAGTTTATAGGCCCAATTCCATAATGTCTGTCAATCTGATTCAGTTGTGTAGAAATAAAGTAAAAGATGGCAGAATTGGGAAAAGCGGGGACATGCGTTTTTATATCTTTCCTGAGTGTCACTTCTCTTGATGTTGAATCTGGTAGCACTTGTATTTTGAAATTGTTTTCTGAGTTTATAACCTTGTAGCTGTTCCACTTCTTGAGGGACCCAGTCTCTTCTTCCTATAAATATCTGCTTTCAGAGAAGTCTGAAATAAACAACTGACCCATACACTCAGAAACAGATGTAAATTGATAACAATATACCTGAGTTACCTCTCTCAGATGGTTTCATTTTAAATGGAGACAAAGCCATCATATTTAAAGCTAAAAGAAGTTGTAATTGTAATTTTTTTTGCATATTAAAACATGAGGTAAGAGGTATTGGGTACAGTAAAATTGGTAGGAACTCTTCCCTAAAATAACTTAATTATTCCCACTGACATTCAGAAGTACAAATACCCCTACTCTGGATCATAATTCTCAGACTGATTCTTCTGGTTCATTATTACTTCTACTGAGTCTTCTTATAGATAAAAACTAAAATGTAAAAATACTATGTGAGGAAGAATTTTGATTAATCATTTTATAAGTGTACACTAATGTTTATCTATAGGAAATAGCAGATACTGTGGACATTTCCAAAAAGGGAAATAAGTATCAGTTTTTTTTAGTGTGTAACACAGGGGAGAAGAGATTTCTTTTCTCACCCATTGCAAGGTTCATGGCTAACCCCCGCATAACAAAAGACAGATGGACAGATTAATAAGAGAATAGCACACAAATTTATTTCATATGTTTTACAGAAATTAAGAACCAAAGAACTAGGAAATCCATGTATTTTTATGGACAATTGTGCAAAACTATGATTGGAGAACAAAAGGGCATGTGTGATCTGAGGGTAATAAACTGGGCAAACTTAGCAAATGCTGTTTGTTCGGATTCTTTGCATCTCTGTGTCTTCTTTCCTTTCCTCTCAGTATAGGAAAGGCTTCTCTGGAATGAGGGTCTTATGATCTACTTTTGAGGAAGGTCGGAGTCCATAGTCTGTATCAGGAGAGGATGGTGGGATAAGAGAGACCCTCTTGCTTCCTTCTCAAAATTCTTTGGCTTAGAATACTTGGTATGCCAATGTGCCATGTTTTGGGGTGACATGTTTTAACTCCAGAACAAATTACCCCAAAACTTAATGGCTTAAAGCAATATACATTTATTACTTCATAGGCTCTTAGGGTCAAGAATCTGGGCATGGCTTAGCTGGGTCCTCTGCTTTGTGGTCTTGCACAGGCTACAATCAAGGGGTCTTTCACTGCTAGAGACTTGCCTGAAAATTCGGCTGTGCAAGGATCTACTGCCAAGCTCACTCATGTGGTCACCGGCAGGATTTAGTTGCTTAAAGACTGTTGGACTTTGGTGCTTCTTCAGTACCTAGCTGGCTGTTGGCTAGTAGTCACTCTCAAGTTTTTGCAATGTGGGTCCCTCTGACATGGCTGGTGGCTTAATGAAGGAGAGCTACCAGATATTGTGTAAGTAAGAAACAAGTCACAGCCTTATGTAATCTAATCATGGAGGTGACATCTCCTCAGTGTCACCTTATTCTATTGGTTAGAGCCAGAGAGAGAGAGAGAGAGGGAGGGAGAGAGAGAGGGGGAGGAGAGAAAGAGAGACACCACTTGGGAAAAACCAAGACGCAGGAATTTTGGGGGTCACCTTTGGGGTTCCCTGCCAAAGTAACTAAAAAGAGGCCAAGTAGATTCAAGGACATTGTGAAGAAGACAAGAGATTTCACTTAATAGCACAGCTACTTTGGAAGTGCAGTTCATAGGCATGTTTAGTGGAGAAATCACTCCTAAATCAAACCAAATTTTCTTAATTAATGTACTGCTTTATTCTTCAAACATTCAGCAAACTTCCTAATCTAATCTTCTGAATCTTTGAAGCTATTATCACTTGCTTTCAAACTTTTGCCAAATATTTTACTCTCTTTTATATCCCCACATAAAATTTCTTCTCTAGATCATTAAAGAGAAAATGCTACAGGAAGACTAGTTTGTGTGTGTGTACTTTTCTTTGAATTGTGGGCAAGAGATGGTGTTTATGAAGGTAAGTTAAGTAGTGTCGGAAATCTTATGAAGGAGGCCCGGCTTCAGTTAAGCTGAGCAGATTGTGTTCCATCTGCCGTTCTCAGCAGGGCGTATCTGTTGATGACTGAAGGAAAGAGTTCTTTATTTTGAAAACATATGGAGGTGGAAAAATTCTCATGTGAGGGGAAAAAAGGACAATAAAAAATGGTATGTGGGGGCTGGGATTGTGGCTCAGCAGTACAGCGCTTGCCTTGCATGCATGAGGCACTGGGTTCGATCCTCAGCACCACATAAAAATAAATAAAATAAAGATATTGTGTCCATATACAACTAAAAACAATTTAAAAAATGGTATGTGAAGATTTATAAAAATGTGTAACAAAGCTCACCTTGAGCTTCCTAATTGCTAGCTGTGGTTCCTAATTTTTGTGTTGCGAGATTTTCTTTATAGTTGTTCCAATTGCCTGGTTTGCAATATGAATGAAGCAGTTTTTCCAAAAGTGAGATTTTCTGTTTTTTTTTTTCCCTGCTTTGCTCTTGAATTCTTAATATAAGCAGATTACTCTCCTTTGTATTTATCTGTAGCAACAGAAGCAGCAGGTGGAAAGTGAGGGGAAAGGGAGAACTTATAAATTGGTTAAGTGTCCCAAATGTCTTTTCTGATACACAACATTTGAAGCTCCTTGTATTACAAGAAAGATGCCTTTGGAGAGTTTTACTGTGATTTTTGATTTTTCTGATTTATATCACAATTAGGGAGTAGAAGACAACTTGATAGTAGTGCAGTAGGTTATGCCTGAGTTAGCTTAATAGCACAGTAGGTGGTTAAGATCCAGAAAAAGATGTTTCTGAAGGAATGGTTGAGGAGACCCAAAGGGCAGCAGGTGAGCCCAAGAAAAACCTTTATCATGTCTCAATTCATTCACAATTGATTCTGTAGAGGATGGTTAATTTTTAAAATGGCTATACTTGTAGAGATATGCTTTGTCCTCTGAGCCCAAATGACTTAAGGATTATTTTAAAGAACATTCATTGATTTGTTCTAAATATAGAAGTAATGTACACATAGTGTAGAAAATTTGAACGTGTGTGAAACTGAATGTTGGATGAAGGTAGAATTTTAAATTCTTTTTTATTGAGAGAACTGCCCTTTGGAGAGACCTCCATTTTTGGTTACTGGAGGTGATGGAGTTACTGGTTCACCCTTGAAGCAACTTTGATTTGGCTTCATCATCAGAATAAGGGGAAGGTAAATATTCAAGTTCAACATCTTGAAGTCACTAAGAGTCTTCAGATGTTGTAATTGGAGATTTTGAGTGTTAGATTTGGTACTGTGGATCAAATGTATTTTGAGATGGACAGTTATGTACTTGAAGAGTTAAAGAATTTTTCCTAAATATAAATTTAGATGTACTATTAGTAATGATTACACAATACCCTTCAACAGATTCTGTGAAATATACTACTGACTATTGTATTTTCATCTACTGAAAGAAATTAGTCTTCCCACTGTCAGCCATCTTGGGGCATGAAATTACCTCAGATGAGGGTAAGAAAGGCTCTCTTGTGGCTGAGGCTGAAGCTCCTTCATGGAACTTAGGATTTGGGGTTGAGTTGAAGGCTAAGCTGGCTGTGTCTCATGAAAGATATTTAAGAGTAAGAATATGATGGAAACTTAGGAGCGGGCTCAAGTCATGAGTAACCACTATTTGTAACAGCAAATTCCCTCTTTAAACTCTACTTACATGATTCCCCAACAACACAGAGAGTTTTGTTTAACATTATTCTGTTCCAGCTCCTTTTTGGATTGAAAAGGAAGAAACTGAATCTATACTTGGACTAAAGGTCAGAGAAACCAACTCAACTTGAGCAAGAGATCAATGTGATCTGAGAGACTGGGAATATGGGGTATTTAGTATTTAGCACTATCAAGCTCTCTAAAATTTGCTCATTGAACTGGGCAAAAGTAACATTTCATTTTTGTGTTAACATGCTTTTCTTTCATTATTAATGAGGATGAACATCTTTCAAATTATTTATTAGCCATTTAGATGTTCTTGTAAACTTTTTATATCTGCCTCCATTTTTCTATTGTTTTGCTGATATTTTTCTTTTTAAAATTTCTTCTCTTTCTTCTACCCTCCTCTTCATCTTTCCCCTCCTCCTCTTTCTGGGCCTTCTTGTTATCCTCTTTTTCCTCTTCATCTTCCTTTTTGGTATGAGTTCTTTTTTTAAAAAATAAGTTAGCCCTGAGCTTTAATGTAGGGAATGCAGGGTGATTAAGATGGTGAACTAGAGGGATGCTGTATTCCTTGTCCCTCCATGACTTGGGATTCAAGCAGAGGAAATACTGTTTCTCTGAGAGATGGCCCTCGCTGCCTACTGATTCCCTGCTCTTTGCTCCCGGTTTGTTTGCAGTGATCACCCACCTTTTGCATGAAGATCACTTGCTGCCCCACGGCCACCTACTGAGTGCCTGCCATTTGCCTGCAGGCTGCCCACAGACTGCCTGTGGAGTACCTGCTGTCCTTGCTGCCTGTAAGTCCATTGTCAGGTTTGGTTACACGTGGCCACTGACATCTTGGGACACTGGCCAGCGCCTGGGAGTCCAGGGCCAATGGGCCTGCAGGTTTGCGGCCTGCAGGGCATGGCTGCCTCAGTCTGGGGACACTGGCCAAGGCCTGGACATATATTGTCAGGGTACCTGCAGGTCTGGTTGCACCTGAGGTCTTCCTGCTGGATATGCTAGTGGCCACCATTTGCAGAAGGGAAGCTGAGAAAATTTTTGAAAGCCAACAGAATCAATCGTTCAATTTTCCATAGAGACTTTCCTTTCTATCCCCTTCTCTCTCACATCTCTACCATCTTTGAATCCAAATATTTTTCATGCATCAATTTATTGGCGTGGGATGTCTGAATAGTATATTACAGTTTGGTTGTGTCTTCTTATATTTTTACTTTTTAAAAAATAAATCTGTATATACATTTTCTCTCACTTATCTGTCTCCCTGGAGTCTTTTCTCTCACTTCTCTCATGCTAACAGTCAACCTCTATTAATTCCTCCTTCACTTTTACTATAAATTTTCACCTCTATCCTCTCTCCTTCTCCCTTGTAAATATTACATCCTACACTACTTCTGTTCTCTCTTTGCCCATCATTTGAAATGGTAAACCGTTTTGGCAAACTTACTGTTTATATTGTGAACAATAACTGAACACATCATTTATGTTTATTGTGACAAAACTATAGATTCCTTAATAGGAGACATTGGGTTTAAGGTTGTATATTGTTTGCATTGGGTGCTGTTAATATTGATCTCCTCCTTAAAGGTAAGGTACTGGAGGCCTTTGGGGACACTGTAAAACTACAGGGTAGAAACTATACTGCCTCAGATCCATACCACTAGATGCGAAGACACACAAATAAGGGAACAAAGCATGTCAAACAAACCAAGATGTTCCAACAATAGAATCCATAGATAACACAGTAAAAGAAATGTCAGAGAAGGAGTTAATGAGGTACATAGTTAGACTAATCTTTAAAATAAAGGGTAGTATCAAAGAGAAAATACAGGAAGTGAAAGATCACTTCAATAAAGAGGCAGAGATTATAAAAAGGAATCAAGCAGAAATTCTCAAAATGAAGGAAACAATAAACTAAATTAAAAATTCAATGTTAAGTATCACCAACAGAGTAGACCACTTGGAAGACAAAGCCTCAGGTAATGGAGACAAAATATATACTCTTGAAAACAAAGTTGACCATACAGAGAAGATGGTAAGAAACTATAAATAGAACTTCCAAGAAATATGGGATAACATAAAAAGAACAAATTTAAGATTTATTGAAGTAGATGAAGGCATAGAGATACAAACCAAAGGAATGCACAATCTTCTCAATGACAGAATATCAGAAAATTTCCCAATTCTAAAGAATGAAATAGAGGGCTGGGATTGTAGCTCAGCGGTAGAGCACTTGCCTCGCATGCCTGAGGCCCTGGGTTCAATCCTCAGCACCACATACAAGGCAATAAAATAAAGACATTGTGTCCATCTACAATTAAAAAAATATTTAAAAAAAAAGAATGAAATAGAAAATCAACTACAGGTGGCCTATAGGATCCTAAATGTACAAAATTACAACAGACTCACACAAAGGCACATTATAATGAGAATGACTAACATACATAATAAGTATAGAATTTTAAAGGCTGTGAGAGGAAACAAATCAAATTACATATGGTGGAACCAATTCAGATCTTAGCTAATTTCTCAACTGAGACCCTCAACTCCAGGAAGTCCTAGAATAACAATATCAAGCTCTGAAAGAAAAAGGATGCCAACTGAGAATTTTATATCCAGCAAAACTAAGCTTCAGATTTGAAGATGAAATAAAAACCTTCCATGATAAACAAAAGTTAAAACAACTAGAAAGCCTGCACTATAGAACATTCTTAGCAAAATATTCCATGAGGAGGAAATGAAAAAAGACAATGAAAACTAGCAAAGGGAGGAACTACACTAAAAGAGAAGTCTATCAAAGGAGAAACTAAGTCAAATTAAAAACCAAAAATAAACCAGAATGATTGGGAATACAAATCATATCTCAAAATAACCCTGAATGTTAATGGCCTAAACTCATCAATCAAGAGACACAGACTGGCAGATTGGATTAAATAAAAAGACCCAACAACATGCTGTCTTCAAGAGACTCACCTCATAGGCAAAGACATCCACAGACTGAAGGTGAAAAATTGGGAAAAAACATATCACTCACATGGACCACATAAACAAGCCAGGGTTTCTATCCTCATATTAGATAAAGTAGACTTCAAGCCAAAGTTAGTCAGAAGAGAAAAAGAACATTTCATACTGCTTAAGGGTATCATACATCAACAAGACACAACAATTGTAAGTATATATGCCCCAAACAATAAAGCATCTATGTACTTCAAACAAACCCTTCTCAATTTCATGAATCAAAGACTACAACACAATAATACTGAGTGACTTTAATATGCCTCTCTCACCACTGGAAAGAACTTCCAAAGAAAAATGAAACAAAGAAACTATAGAAGTCAATAATACAATCAATAATTTAGACTTAATGGATATGTAGAGAGTATTTCATCCATCATTGAGCAAATACACTTTCTTCTCAGCAGCATATGGTTCCTTCTCTAAAATAGACCATGTGTTATGCCACAAAGCAATTCTTAGTAAATACAAAAAAATAGAAATATTACCCTGGATTCTATCAGATCATAATGGAATGAAACTGGAAATCCATGATAAAATAAAAATTAGAAGCTACCCCAACACCTGGGGACTAAATAACATGCTATTGAATGATGAATGGATAGCAGAAGAAATCAGGGAGGAGATAAAAAAAATTCTTAGAAATAAATGAGAACACCAATACAGCATATCAAAATCTCTGGGACACTATGAAAGCAGTGCTAAGAGGAAAGTTCATTGCATTGAGCTCATTCATTAAAAGAATAAAAAGTCAACAAATAAATGATCTAACATTATATCTCAAAGGCCTAGGAAAAGAAGAACAAATTAATACCAAAAGCAGTAGAAGACAGGAAATATTAAAATCAGAACTGAAATCAATGAAATTAAAACAAAAGAAACAGAAATGAAAAGTTGTTTCTTTGAAAAAATAAATAAAATTGATAAACCCTTAGCTACACTAACAAAGAGAAAGAGAGAAAACTCAAATTACTAAAATTTATGATGAAAAAGGAAATATGACAATGGACACTACTGAAATACAGAATATAATTAGAAACTATTTTGAAAATTTATACTCCAATAAAATAGAAAATCTTGAAGACATTGACAAATTTCTAGAGACATATGACCTACCCAAATTGAATCAGGAGGACATATACAACTTAAACAGATCAATTTCAAGCAAGAAATAGAAGACAGCATCAAAGCCTACCAACGAAGAAAAGCCCAGGACTAGATTCTCAGCTGAGTTCTACAAGACCTTCAAAGAAGAATTAACACTAATACTCCTCAAAGCATTCCATGAAATAGAAAAGGAGGGAACCCTTCCAAACTCATTCTATGAGGCTAATATCACCCTGATACCAAAACCAGACAAAGACACATCAAAGAAAGAAAACTTAAGACCAATATCCCTGATAAACATAGATGCAAAAATTATCAATAAAATTCTGGCAAATTGCATACAAAAACGTATTAAAAAGATAGTGCGCCATGATCAGATGGGGTTCATTCCAGGGATGCAAGTTTGCTTCAACATACAGAAATCAATAAACGTAATCCATCACATCAATAGACTTAAAGACAAGAATCGTATGGTCGCCTCCATAGAAGCGGAAAAAGCATTCATCAAAATACAGCACCTCTTCATGTTCAAAACACTAGAAAAGCTAGGGATAATAGGAACATACCTCAACAGTGTAAAAGCTATCTATGCTAAGCCTAAGGCCAACATCATGCTATATGGAGAAAAATTGAAAGCATTCCCCCTAAAAACAGGAACAAGACAGGGATGCCCTGTTTCACCATTTCTATTCAACACAGTGCTTGAAACTTTATCCAGAGCAATCAGACAGATGAAAGAAATAAAAGGGATACAAATAGGAAAAGAACTCAAACTATCACTATTTGCCAATGACATGATTCTATATTTAGAAGATCCAAAAAACTCCACCAGAAAACTTCTAGAACTAATAAATGAATAGTAATAGCAGGATATAAAATCAATACCCATAAGTCAAATGTATGTCTATACATCAGTGATGAATCCACTGCAAGAGAAATTAGGAAAACTACTCCATTCACAATAGCCTAAAAAAAAAGCAAAACTTGGGAATCAACTTAATAAAAGAGGTGAAAGACCTCTACAATGAAAACTACAGAATAGTACAGAAAGAAATTAAAGAAGACCTTAAAGTATGGAAAGATCTCCCATGCTCTTGGATAGGCAGAATTAATATTGTCAAAAATGGCCATGCTACCAAAACTGTTATACAGATGTAATGCTATTCCTATAAAAATCCCAATGACGTTCTTCATAGAACTAGAAAAAGCAATCATGAGATTCATTTGGAAAAATAAGAGATCCAGAAGAGCCAAAGCAATCTTTAGCAAGAAGAGTGAAGCAGGAGGCATCATAATACCTTAAACTATGCTACAAAGCTATAGTAACAAAAACAGGATGGTATCAGCACCAAAATGGACATGTAGGCCAATGGTACAGAATAGAAGACATAGAAACAAACCCACATAAATGCAGTTATCTCATACTAGACAAAGACACCAAAAACATACATTGGAGAAAAGATAGCCTCTTCAACAAATAGTGCTGGGAAAACTGGAGATCTGTATGTAGCAAAATGAAATTAAACCTCTATCTCTCATCCTGCACAAAAGTCAACTCAAAGTGGACCAAAGACTTAGACACTAGGACAGAGAACCTGTGCCTAATAGAAGAAAAAGTAGGACCAAATCTTTATCATGTCAGCTTAGGAACTGACTTCCTTAACCAGATTCCTAAAGCACAATAAGTAAAATCAAGAATCAATAAATAGGATGGATTCAAACTAAAAAGCTTCTTCTCAGCAAAAGAAACAAGCAATAATGTGAAGAGAGAACCTACAGAATGGGAGAAAATCATGTATTCATTATCACATGACCTCAGATAGAGCACTAATCTCCAGGATATATAAAGAACTCAAAAAACTTAACACCAGGCAACAAATAATCCAGTTAATAAATAGGCTAAGGAACTGAACAGACACTTCACAGAAGACATACAAATGATCAACAAACATATGAAAAAATGTCCATCATCTCTAGCAATTAGAGAAATGCAAATCAAAACTACTCTAAGATTTCATGTCACTCCAGCCAGAATGGCAATTATCAAGAATACAAGCAACAATAAATGTTGGCAAGGATGTGTGGGAAAAAGGTACACTCATACTTTGCTGGTGGGAATGCAAATTGGTGCAACTATTATGGAAAGCAGTATGGACATTCCTTAGAAAACTTGGAATGAAACCACCATTTGATCCAGTTATCCCACTCCTTGGTTTATACCAAAAGGACTTAAAATCAGCATACTATGGTGATGCAACCACATCAATGTTTATAACAGCTAAATTATAAAACCAACCTAGATGCCCTTCAACAGATGAATAGATAAAAAAATGTGGTACATATACACAATGGAATATTACTCAGGGTTAAAAGAAGAATGAAATTATGGCATTTGCCAGTAAATGGTTGGAGCTGGAGAACATCATGCTAAGCAAAATAAGCCAAACTACAAAACCAAAGGCTGAATGTTTTCTCTAATAAATGAATGCTAATCCATAATTTGGGGCAAGGGCAATGAAGGAATTTTGGATTGTGTAGAGAGGAGTGAGAGGAGAGGAGGAGGTTGGGGGATGGAAGGAGGGTGGAATGAGACAGACATTATTACTCTATTTACATGTGTGATTACAATATTGGTGTGACCAGAGGAAGGAGAAATTTTGCTCCATTTGTGTATAATGTGTCAAAATGCATTCTACCATCATGTATAATAAATTAGAACAAATTAAAAAATAAAAAAATAAATAGAATAAAATTTTTAAAAAATGTAGTGAATGCATGCTTTCCAATATTTGTTGTGTTCTTTCAACTTTGCTCATTATATATATTTTTTCTATTAAAAAGTTTCAAACTTTCTTTTATTAATTTTTATCTTTTTTTTCTTTTTTGGATTCTAATGTTTTTGGTCCTAGGCTTTCCCCTCTCAAACATATTTCAATACCATTTAAAAAATCCACATTTTCCTTACTGAATTGAAATACCACTTTATCTTAAAAGTCCCATATTTATTTAGGTCTGTTTCTCATTTTTTTGCATTGATTTGGTTCTTATTCTATGCCAAACAGATTTAATATTTGTAGCTGTATTATGTATTTTTAATATCTTTTTTAGTCAAATGCCCCTTTTTCTTTTTGAAAAATTTCCTAGCGATTCTCATGTTTTAATTTTCCCAGTTGAATTTTATTAGTATATTGATTGGTGAAAGCCTCTCCTCTCCCTGAAATCCTGTTGGCACTGGGGACTGCATTGAGTTTATAGATTAGCTTAAGAGCCATTGGCATCTTCACGACATGGAACCTTTTTATTTTAAGAGCACAGATTATCTTTCTGTAGAAATTTAAATATCTAATCAGGTGTTTCCTGGAATCTCTTTGCCTGTTGTTCCAGGTTGGAGTTGGTGCAAAGATATGTGTGAGCCTTGGAAGGTAGATTTGTAGCAAATTCCCTTGTTTCTAAGGGTTGTCATGGCTGGAGGTGATGAGTGGCAGACACCAAGGTGCCAGTGGGCTCCAGCTCTTCCCCACTGTGTCCTGCTCATATTCCTGACTGGCACTGTAGGCTAAGAGGAGCCCCAGTCCCACCACAGGCATATGACTGTGACCTTAGGGAGATGATGGCTATTGGAGTAATAGCCTTCTGTGGGTCGACTGCTGATTTCTCATGTGGCACCGCTTTCAGCAGTGGTCTGTGCCCTCCTTCTCAATTCCCCTGAAGCTCTGATTTTCCAACTCAGCTAGTGCTTCAGGGCAGCTAGTTAATGACTTTTCTCAGATTTGGGGCTTTTACTTCTCCAGTTGCTTCCACCAACAAGCCTATAACCCTATAACCAATCCCTTATTTCATAGCACTCCTAGTGACCCTGCTTCCTCTATTGAACCCTGAGGAACACACTTTTTATTTCCTTAGTTCCTGTTCTATTTATTAATGCAGCATTAATGTCTTTGTGGTATAGCGCCTATCCCTATAGGATAGTATTTAGTATTTATTCTTGGGTATTTTATCTTTTGCTTGTGTATCTTAAATGGAACAAACCTACTTCTTTCCTTCCTTCCTTCCTTCCTTCCTTCCTTCCTTCCTTCCTTTTCCTTCCTTCCTTCCTCCCTCCCTCCCTCCCTCCCTCCCTCCCTCCCTCCCTGTCTCTCTCTCTTTCTTTCTCTTTCTTTCTTTCTTTCTTTCTTTCTTTCTTTCTTTCTTTCTTTCTTTCTTTCTTTCTTTCTTTCTTTCTTTCTTTCTTTCTTTCTTCTTTTTGCTTGGTACTAGGGATTGAACCCAAGGGCACTCAACCATTGAGCCACATCCTCAGCCCTTTTTATATTTTATTTAGACCACAGGGTCTCACTGAGTTGTTTAGGGTTTTGCTAAGTTGCTGAGCCTGGCTTTGAACTAGCGATCCTCTTGCCTCAGCCTCCTGGGCTGCTGGGATTGGAGGCATGTGCCACCACACCCAGCAAATTTTCCTTTCTTAACATGCAGAATTCAACATGCCTCGAAGCTTCTGTACTTCCTGGACCTCCTGCCTGGCTCCCTTATTCAGCATATACCCCATGGTATGCTTCATCATTCACTTGAGATCTTTACACAATGCCATCTTTTCAATGAAGCCCTCTCTGATCTTCTCACATAAAATTGCAATCTTTCTTCTATCATATACCTTTCTTTTCTGCTTTTTTATTCTTAAGACTGATCAATATCAAATCCTATACATTTAAATTATTTGGCTTTTATATTATCTAGCTTTCATACTAGAATATAAATTCTACAAGAGCAAGAGTATATTTTTTAAATAATCTGGTTCATTTATTTCCTCAGTGACTAAAATGGTACATGGAAAATAACAGATATTGGGAAAATATTTTCTGAATGAATGACTATACACAGAAGTGATTGGGTTAAAAAATAATTTTATAACTTTTTACCTTACTAAATCTACTATTGTTTTCAGTAGTTTGAGGTTAATTCTCTTGGGGTTTCTGTTTTATAAACACATATTGTCTATGAATAATGACGGTATTGATTCCTTCTTTCTTATACTTATGGCTCATTTATCTCTATTATCTAATTGCAGTGATTAGTTCATCCATAATGATGTTAAATTATGTTGGTGAAAATGAACCATTTTTTCTCTCTCAGAGTTTAATGTTTTACTGTTAAATTCTTTTGGGTCAAGTTCAGGAATCTGGGACTTTTTAAAATTAAAATTTATTTGTCTTTGAAAGATAATTATTTTGATACTTAAAGTTACTTGTAAAGAAGTCACCAATTTAATAAGTGGATTATATTCTCAAAATGTTATTGTTCAATCTATTGTTTGAATCCTAGAATTTATTCTCCCATGTAAGCAGCCATGTACATAATGACTAGGCTTCCTAGCCAGCCCACAACCCATAATGTTTCAAGTGTGGTGATGTTCTTCAAAAACAGGCATCAAGGTCTAGCCCCCCTATGAAATTTCTCATACTCAGAAATGAATGTTCCATCACTTAAATGTCATTGTCCCTATGGTCTGGATCACTTCTTGGAACCAGCATTCCATACTGTATAACAGTGATTTGTGTTCAACACTGTCTCTCTTGCCATGGATTTAGCTTGAGCTCACAGACTCAGATAAGCATAGATTATAAAAATGTAGATCATATAAATGTTTGGAAGTTGAAATTAGGTCACACAATAGTCAGTGGTAGAGATGGGTGAGCAACTGGAGAGGTCATGGCCTTTACAAAGGCACAGATGACTGCTCCTGGGGAATATGGACTCAGCATTACCAGATGATTCTGATTTTCAAAGATGAATGTGAAAATTCTGACCTGTATGGAAAATCTCATATTCTTTACAGGTTAGCTCTGGCGGAGGAATACATGATACATTCAAATGGCAATTGGCAACAATTTTATTTAAAAAAGTGTGATCAGAGTTTTCTTCACCGATTGAGGTATGGTGAAGCACCTCAGGACTAGCGATAGCAAAGAGCACTACTATTGCTGACTCTAACAGGCCCATTTTTAGCTACAGGATAGGCTGAAAGGGAGGTTGATGGACGCAAAGTTGTGGGAACCTTCTGTACTGGTCCTGGTAGAAAAGGAGACAATGATATAAATACCTTCATCTCCTCTGGCCTTTGATCTCCTATATGTTCCTCCACTGGCTGAAAACAAAAGGCACAGGTGTTTGTAGATTCAGGCCCCAAAAGTCAGCATCCTGGGACACAAAGAAAGATGGAGATAGGAGAATGGATTTTTTTTTTTAATTCTTTTTAGTTGTCAATGGACCTTTATTTTGCTTTTTATTTATATGCGGTGCTGAGAATCAAACCCGGTGCCTCACACATGCCAGGCAAGCGCTCTATCACTGAACTACAACCCCAGCCCAGGAGAATGGATTTTTGTTTTTATTTATTTATCTGTCTATTTATTTATTTTGGTAGTGCTGAGGATTGAACCCAGAGCTTTGTGCATGCTAGGCAAGCACTCTACCAACTGAGCTATATTCCCAGCCCAGGAGAATGGATCTTAAAGGTCAAATGGAAAATATACAGCTTGGATAGCTATTCATTTAGCGTAAGTAAAATACAAACAAGTACTGAGAAGAAAACCAAAACATGCTGCAGAGTGTTGGTTTGGGACTTTTGGTTTAAACATTTTGAAGACACTGATGTGCCTTTATATTTTTATCATTTTGCTTTAATATTGTGAATATACAAGATGCTTGATAATTGAGGAAATGAAAATGATTTGAAAATTAAATATAACATGGCTAAATGATACATTTTTCATCCTTCTGATCACCTGAAATGGTTTCTCTTCAGGATGTTTTCTCCTCCAAAGAATACGTATAACATCATCATAAGGATTTTATTGTCCAGATTTCTCAAATGTTTCATTTTAATGTGCTATATTAGCTATTGCTACATAACAACTCATACCAAAAGTTAGTGGCTGAAAACAACGAACTTTTGTAATCTCACAGTTTCTAAAGGTTTTGAATCCAGAAGTAGTTTGATGGGGTGGTGGTTCTGGCTCAGGGTCTTGACCCACTTCCAAGATGGCTCACTCACATGGCTAGTGGTTGGAAGTCTCAGTTCCTTACCACATGTTTTTTTCTGTGGGGCTGTTTGAGCATCTTCAAAACATGGAAACTGGCTTTTCTCACAGTGAATGTTTTAAGGCAGACAGAGAATAGGAGGGCAACTAAGAAACTACAGTGCCACTTGGAATATCTAATCTAGAAAAGACACACCATCCTTTCTACCATGTTCCTCTGGTCACACAGATGTACCTGATGTGATATTGTAATGGACTCTCCCAGGGCCACTGTGGAGGCTGGCTCTCACCCATATTTTGACTTGATTTTGTAGAATGTCATATTTTCATGTGCTCTTTTGTTTTTGAGTATCTTCTTTTTTCATTCCCAACCCTCAAGTGTGGGTACAGCAGAATGAAAGCTGTTACTGAATTAACGTTCACAGGCGAGGTCAGCGAAGTTTCAACAAGGGAGCTTTGAGACTCTACTGTTGAGTGACCTTTGTATCAATTTTATTTTCTATGTAGAGACTTAGCATGTAGGTGACTAAGAATAGAGGAAATGGAAAGATCTGAAAGAATAAATCATGTCTTTGCTCTAGTAGTAGTTTGTAGATGGACAAACTAATCTTTATCTCCCTAGATCTTGTTTTTTTTTTCAGTATTGGGTTTGAACACAGGGGTGCCCTACCATCTCCACCATTGAGTTACATCCCAGCCCTTTTTATTTTTTATTTTGAGACAGGATTTCAATGAGTTACCCAGGCTGGCCTTGAACTAATAATCCTGTCTCAGCCTCCCCAATAGCTGACATCACAGGAGTATACCACTGTACCTGGCCCCAGATCTTCATTTCATATTTATTTTTCCCTCAGCATCACATCAGTTTTCTGCAGGGGGGTTTTCATATTTATTCAATTTTTCTTTTGGTTGGAAATTTGGAAGGATTCAATGTTCTTGTGTATTTTCTTCTACTTTTGTCCATGTGCTGAGAATGCTGCATAAGCCACAGGGAATTTAAGGACTTTCAGAACCAAATGATAGGTATTCCAAGTGAGATATGAGCATTTACAAAGAATGTTGCTAAGCAACTATTTACAAATAAAGGCATTTTTCCAACTGAAAAAAATTACAAAGCAAACATTATCATGAAAGGGTGAATAGTTGAGGAGACTACCTTTACTGCGTAAGAATTTATTTCTTGACCTCATTATTTAGAGTGCAGATAATGGTTGCCTGAAGAAGGAGGAAAATGTGTCAAGGGACTTTTATGAGGAAAGAGAAAAAGAAGTAGACTGTATGTTGGCTTGAAATGATGACCAAACAATGACTTCATTTCACTATTGTCCAGCAATAAATCTGCAACTCTTGTCTCACCAGCGACACTAGAAGCTGTGGGGAATCCAGTCCAGCTAGTTCCAGGCACTAATCTTTCATGCTGGGAAATGTATCTGCTAGGTGTACTGAACCCAGAGGGTCGGGCAAGGCCAGGTTTTGTATGAATTGGCTATTAATCTTGACCATTCTTGCGTATGGGTCATCATTTGAAGGATTATAGCCCAGTAGTGCTGGGATCTGGGATACTTCTATGCCAGTCGTCTCACCATATTGCAGAGTGTGAGAAAGCAACTACTCAGATGCTCACACTCTTTTTAGGCAAAAATGAAAAAAAAAAGCAGAGAATAAATAAAGAGATGTATGCTGGATTCATCTCTTGGATTTTCTACCTGCTAATTGGCACTTTAACTCACTGAAAAATAGAGTCTGCATCAATAAAATGAGATGATTGGGGTTGAGCAGTGATTAGCAACTTTTCTGTCACCAAAACCCCATTTTAATATTTTTCCTCTATATTGACCTCAGGTTTTGAAAGATTAGACCTCGACTATGGCATTTCTCCTGGAATGATTCATTTATTTTACTTTCATTGTGTTTCTATTCAGCATTATTCATATTTTAAACAATAATGTACAGTTGTCAACAGTTTATAACAACACTATTATATCATATAAATCAAGGTACTATCTACTGATGTCGTTTGCTACATTTTGTGTACTGTTTGGCTAAATGTCAGTTTTATCTTCTGTATAGATCTTGGCTCATAGGTAACTTTAAAAAGGAAAGAAATGATACTGGGTGGAGAGAGTTCTAAAAATGGATGTCAGATCCAAGATCTTTGGTCATGTGTCTGGGTCTTATGTATGGCCTGCTCTGCACCATGAGTGCTTCGTATGTAGACTCACTAACAACATCTCATTCGCTCTGATAAACCCAACATTCCTCTGAGGACATTAGAAGCTGATTAGAGTGGCCAATAAGTAGAAAATAGCTGATGCTACCATTTTGATTGGCTCTATTTTCAGTTGAAAGCAAAGACATACAAGCTTCTTTTTTAAAAAAAGCTTCTTTTTTAAAAAAGAAAATAGAGCTTTATAGTTACACAAGTTCATCTCAACAAACTGATACATGCATGGAATTTGATTTCAGTTCATGACCCCCACCCCCTACCTAATTTTCTTCCTATCCTTCTTCCTTTCTCCCATTCTCCTTCTGCTACTAGACTTCCTTTTGATCATCTATTTATGCCATTTGATTGGTTCTTTTTACTTATGCATAAAGGTGAAATTCCCTGTGGTATATTTATATTTGCACATAACATGATTTCTTTTCTTTATTTTATGAGTACCAGGGATTGAACTCAGCTGTGCTTAACCACTGAGCCATATCCCCAGTCCTTTTTTGTGTTTTATTTAGTGACACAGTCTTGCTAAATTGCTTATGCCCTCATAATAAATTGCTGAGGCTGGACTCAAGTTATCAACCCTTCACCTCAGCCTACAAAGTTGCTGGCATTACAGGCGTGCACCACCATGTCTGGCCATAGCATGATTTCTTAAGAATTCATTCTGCATTGCCTCCTCTGACCCTACCCTCTACTCTGCCTCTTGATTGCCTTCTTCTACATTATGATATTCCCTTTATCTTTATATTATCCTGTTCTTTCTTTCCCCTCCCTTTCCTATTTTACTCTAGCTTCCACATATGAGAGAAAACATTTAACCTTTGAGCTTTAGAGTTTGACTTTTTTCACTTAGCACAATATTCTCCATTTCCATCCATTTATTGGCAAATGCCATAATCTCATTCTTTTTTTATGGCTGAGTAGAACTCCATTGTATATATATATATATATATATATATATATATATACACTACAATTTCTTAATCAATTTATCTATTGGTGGGCACCTGAGTTGATTTCATAATTTAGGTATTAAGAATTGTGCTAGGGCTGGGATTGTGGCTCACTGGTAGAGCGCTTGCCTCGCATACGTGAGGCACTGGGTTTGATCTTCAGTACCACATAAAAATAATGTCCATCTACAACTAAAAAAAAATTAATAAAAAGAATTATGCTAATAAACATTGAGGTGGCTGTATTGCTGTAGTATGCTGATTTGGAGTGGGATAAATGAGTCATATGGTGGTTTCATCCCTAGTTTTTTGAGGAATCTCCATACTGCTTTACAGAGTGATTGTACGAGTCTGCAGCTCCATCAACAATGTCCAAGTGTACTTTTGCCCACACAATATTTTCAGCATTTATTATTGTTTGTATAGAAAAGCTTCTTAATTCTAGAATTCTTGTGCAACAGTGGTTAGGCTGTTTTAGCATGTATTCTGTTGTTTTGAGGATAATCTGAGTTTGGATTTGGCTGGCTCAGTAGGTTAAACAGTGTCCCATCCATTTCAGAGGCTTTATTCTGTTTTTAGCCAAAGGTTTCCCTGCTTATGCCTGCCAGTTCTCTAATCAAAGCCTGCTACTTGTCACAAATGAGTCACTCAGTGTCCTGGACCTACCTTGATTATCAATTTAGGCATAGATTTTAGAGGGAGACTGTCTCTTATTGTCTTGGAAAGCATCAGCTCTGTGCCTCTACTGCTCTAAATAAGACTCTTTATTTCCCTCTGAGTTTATGCATCAGAAAATGAGTGCATTTTCAATTAAGGTGGTAATGAAAAGAGATACATTATCTTGGCAGATAGGATGCCTATGGTAGGAAGAACAATGCTTTAATTCGTAGAAATTGAATATTTTATGTTACATGGAAAGGGAAAATTAAGGTTGGTGATGGGATTAAGGTTGCTAATCAGCTGACCTCAAAAGAGGGAGATTATCCTGGATTATCTGGGTGGGTCCGGTGTAATCACAAGTGTCCTTGTCAGTGGAAGGCAGGAAGCAGAGAAGAAATTGCAATGAAAGAAGAGGTCACAGTGGTGCAACTGCTTACTCAGAAGATGGACAGAGGCTATGAATGAAGGAATATGGGCAGTCTCTAGAAAAGTCTGTAAAATGGATTCTTCCAGAGAGCTTCCAGAAAGAAACCCAACCTTAAGTTTGGTGATTTTTTGAGGTGCTGGAGATTTAATGTGGGACCAAGCCATCTACTGCTGAGTCAAATCCCTAGCCTCAAGACACTTTGATTTTAGCCCTGTGTTATGATTTAAATATGAGAAGTTCCCCCAAAGCACATGTGTGAGATAGACAAGAATGTTCAGAGGTGAAATGATTAGATTATAAGAACTGTAACCTAATAGTGGTTTAGTTCATTAATATGGATAAACCAGGTGGTAACTATAGCCAGGTGGGGTGTAACTGGAGGAGGTGGGTCACTGGAGGCAGGCATTTGGGGTTTATGTTTTGTCTCTGGTGAATGGTACTCTCTTTGCTTCCTGGCTGGCATGTCCTGAGCTGCTTTCCTCTTCCACACCCTTCTGCCATGATGCTCTGATTTATCTTGGGCCCAGAGCTATGGAGTTGGCAGACCATGGACTGAATTTCTGAAATCAGGAGCTAAAATAAACTTTTCCTCTACATTATTCTTGTCAAGTCTTTTGGTCACCATGATGCAAAAACTGTCCAAAATACCTCATGAGACCTATTTTAAACTTTTGACCATCAGAACTAGAGGATAATAAATTTGTGTTGTTTCCAATCATTAAACTTGTAGTAATTTACTACAGTAACAACAAGAAACTAACATAGCATCCAATCAAATTGAAAAGAAAATGTTCCAGGTAAAAGTTTCACAGCTCTGCCTTGTTTTCCTGTTGTTTTTTGGAGGGTCCCTTCCTATTGGGAGAGGATTGGGATCCAAATTGAAATAACAAGACTTCCTTGATCCACCCAGGAAGAAGTAATCATTTCTTTAACCCAATGCATTTTAGCCAATTGTTGATGTGTACTGTAACTGTATGAGTTGTTTACAGATGATTTAGATATAAGAAATGCTAATTTTCTTAGCTTTCTTCATCAAATTAAGTCCATTTCGATTCTCTACTCATGGTGATTTGTGAGAAGTCAATAACTGAGAGCTACCTCTTTGCTTCTTAAGTTCCATGAGAAACGTGGGCTTATATGGTCCAACAAAGTAGGAAAGGTTCATTCTTCAAGGGTGACCTCTTAGGTGGCTCCTTGGCCAAGCTCATATGTCTATTCAAAGGCAGGTGCCTCTGTGAAAAGCTCTATTTCTTCCGTGCCATGCTTAGTCATAGAAACTTTTGCTGATGCCTAACACATACCCTTTGGTCTTGATGTTTGCAGTCACCAATGTGCCTGCCTGTTCCTATCCTAGAGCCTGGCTGCAGTTGCACTGCCTTGTGGCCTCACTACTTCACTAAGTCACATGCTCCCCATCTCCTCTGCAGTCTCAGAGGATCCCCACACACTCAGGACATCTGGATACTCCCATCTCTACCCTCCCTTTCTTGGATAGTTACTCAATTCTCTCAATGCACCTAGGCTAGGGTGCAAGACTAGGCCTATGAGCCAAATTCAACCTCCCAGCTTCTTGTGTTTCCTTTGGTGTGAACAGGGACATCGTGCACAGTGTTTACAATCTGAATTAATTGCTGTATTTGCAAACAAAGATTTTACTTGAACGTATTTAGGTTTTATTGAGAATTCAGCAGATTGGGAAAAGTGAAATCTTTATTCCTTCTGGAAATAGCAGGTTTGCACTGAGAAAATAGCTGGCATTTGTTCCTCACATCTGTATACTTCCCATCTTTTCCTGTTGTATCCTTGTCTCTGAGGCCATATCAGTTGTCATATTGTACCAGGTCACTTTGCTCATTTATATTATCTTTCTATTCTTTACAGGTCTGAGTTTATAAACCTTTGTCTAGGCTTTTCATATACTTGATATTGTATGTGTATGTGTGTGTGTGTGTGTGTGTGTGTGTGTGTAAACTCAGAAATAAGAAAAAAAATACTTCTGTTTTCTTTATGGGGTAAACCGAGAACGTAGATCTCCTAAACAAAGACCTGGCTACCAGGTTGGTAAGGAATTGGCCAAGGGAATAGAAAAAGTGATATAGCTTTCTATGAACTTCCTAGAAGCAAAACCAAAGCCCAGGTACCTTTTTAGTTAGCTACCATGCTCCATGCTTCATGGTGTTATCAATATGCCACTTCACCAGTATGTGACAGGGCAATGTCTAACCCACTGTACGGCTTATGTAGGCTTGTTTGTTGTTGCGAGTGAATGGAGAAAGTGGATACGGTGGAGAAATAAGGTGTGGGCTTCTTGACTGTTGAAAATGATTTATTTGATGAGGGAAAAATATGCCAGTTATGCCAAATTAGTTCTGAATTTCATAAAAACAGATCTCAGCAGTTTTAAATATAGCTTGTACCTAAATAAACCAAGATGAGGTGCAGTATTGACGTATACAATCAATAAGCCAGAGGAAGTTCTATACATCGATACCAAATGCCCCAAGTGTGGTCCCACAGTATTGGTCTTTTGTTTTGGTGCGGGGAATGGGGTTCCAAGGGGCTGAAACAATGGCACATTGCTGGTACAGGTCCTTTTTGCAGTGTCTTTGCCTCAAATTGCCCCATATAATGGGCCCACACTTGCCTATTCCACAGGATAATTGTAGGGAGTGAAAACTCTTGAGAACTTGCCTCCTTTCTATGGTTTGTGTTGAAGGAAAGAAGGTAGACATAGTATATTTTCTTAAACTGTTTTTAGTAATGGTGTAAGAAGACAGTGTGTCTCCTTTGATCCAAGTTGAACAAAACTTATTTTGCCTCAGAGTCCTGTTTAAAGAGTTCTTTCTTGATTATTCCTGTCATCAAAGGTTAAATATCAGGCTGGCAGAGTGAAATGAAGAGCCGCCACATTTCAGGCAAAGACCCTTGCTTGGGGGAGTTGGTAGTAATGGGACGAGAGAGCAGCGTCTGATCTTCTGTAAACCATAAAACATAAAAGAGTGGAGCTGGGAAGGACCCCCATGACTGCCTGGCCCAACACCTGTAGCTTGAAGAAGACCACATGAAGCCTTGAGAAGGCCAATGCCTCCTCAAGTTTTGTTCATTAAATTATTGGAAATTTTATTTCTGGAAATCAGGACTATTAGATCTCCTGATTTTCTATCAGAAGTTTTTCTTACTATGTCAAGTTTTGTTTTTTTGTTTTTAAATGTGTGTGTGGTTATTTTTATACTCCAGTCTTCCTCTAGAATTTCAAATTCAGTTTCTTCGTATTAAACAAATTATTCTTTTTATTTGTGGTGCTGAGGATTGAATCCAGAGCCTTGTACATGTGAGGCAAGCACTCTACCAACTAAGCTATATAGCCAGACTCTACACAAATTATTCTTATAAAAATCTGTTTTTCCTAAGATAAAGCTAAGTGACTCCAATTTTTTTTCAAATATGTATCTCTTTATTTACAAAATTCCCTTATCTAAGTGTTGGGTGTGATGGGCTTTGACACCACTCTACACTAGATTCAGGACATTTTCACCACTCCAGAAAGTTCTGTGCCCCTTTGCAGTTAATTTTCCCTCTTTTTTGTGATGGTTCATTTTATGTACCAACTTGACTGAGCTAAGGGATGCCCAGATATGTAGTAAAACATTATTTCTGAGTGTGCCTGTGAGGGTGTTTCCCAGAAGACGTCAGCATTTGAACTGTTAGACCAAGGAAAGAAGATTCATTTTTACTAATGTATATAAGCATCAGAACATCTGTTGAAGGCCCAAAGAAAACAAAAAGACTGAGGAAGGGCAAATTCTCTTCATGTCTCCTTGACCTGGTATACCAGAATTTTTTTTTCTTAGGCTTGTGGATTCTGGGACTATACTGATAGCCTGCTGATTATCAGGCCTTTTGTCTCAGACTGGGAGATATACCATGAACTTCTTTGGTTCTCCAGTTTACAGATGGCATATTGTCAAACTTCCTGACTTCCATAATGATGTGAGCCAATTCCCATAATAGATCTCTTACATATCTAAATATATCCTACAGGTTTTTTTCTCTGAAAAACACTGACTAATGCACCCCCCTAACCACCATAGGTTAGTTTGGGTCTGTTCTTATATTTCATATAAATGAAATCATATAGGATATATTAGTGCTTGGCTTCTTTCCCTTAATAGAAATTGGCAAACTCTTTCTGTAAAGGACCCAATAAGTAAATATTTTTGGCTTTGCAGCTAATTTAGTCTGTGTCTCAATTCTCAGCTCTACTGTTATAGCGCCAAGGTAACCACAAACAATACAGAAATAAATGGGTGTGGCCATCTTCCAACAATGCTTTATTTACAAAGTAGAAAGTGGGCTGGATGGGACCTGTGGGCTCTATTTTGCCAACACTTGATTTAAAATAATATTTTTACTATTTATTATAATATTTTTACTATTTATTGATGTTATTTTATGAATTAGTAGCTTGTTCTTTTTACTGCTGAGGACTATAATATGAATATGCCACAATTTGTTTATTCCACTCTCCTGTTGATAGACATTTGGCCTGTCTCCAATGTTTGGCTATTACAAATATAACTGTTATAACATTCTTACATAAGTGTTTTTGAGGACATATGTTTTCATTTCTCTTAGATAAATACCTAGCAGAGGAATTGCAGGGTCATGGAGTAGATGAATGTTTAACCTTAGAGAAACTGCCAAATAGCTCTTCAAAGTGGTTGCATCCTTTGCCACTCTCAGCCATGTATGAAAGTGACATTGGCTCCCTATTCAGGCCAACAAATTTGGTGTGATCAGTTCTATTTATTTATTTATTTATTTTAGCAATTCTGGTGGCTGTGATTCAATCTGTCTTGAGTCAGTCTGTCTGTTTTTCATGCTCATCCCTCCATTTGGCATTTCTTACATCACTTTTAGCTGCATTTCTTTTCTGCTGTAGTTAGTTTATGCCTTTTTCTGTAGACTTCTTCTCTTTTTCTCAGCATCTCCCACCTAATCATCCTTTTCATTTGTTACTCACCATATAACTTTATTTTGGTCCTCTTGCCCGGGGACTTTCCTCCAAGCCTATCTTTCCCTAAATACAAGGTCAGGAAAACATGAATTTGGTGATTTCTTTTTTTCAATGAACCCTTTGTTCCTAGATGCACTGAATATATATCCAAACCAAACCAAAATGTGGACATAGCTTATAGCTTATTTAGTTCTAGAAAGAACTTCTCCCACATGCTCATAGCTTATGGAAATTCCTTTAACCCAATGTCCCCTTCACCCCCAATAATTAGAAGACTTCAGATACAGTTTCTCTGGAGCAAAAGGATATGTTCATTTAAACTCGTCAGCATGCAAATAATCAAGAACTGCTTTCCTGAGAGAGGGTTTTCTTAGACAACAGAAATAGAAGTATTCCATGGACATAAACAATATTTGTAGATAGAGGTGCAGTGATAGCCAATGTGGATTGTCATCGTTTGTGCAAGAAATCATTCTTTGCATGGATCTAGATTTGAGTGATCTAGGAAAACCCTTCCTTATTCTCTTCTTTAACTCTTTCAAGCATTGTTTTTCCTGTTCAGAATTAAATAACTGTACCTTCGACTTAGCTGTGAAGGAAAATGCTAATTCTCCATGTCCCCTGTTTTCTCTTCTTCCCACTCTTAGAATTCTTAACTTTCAGTTGCCCAGTGACTCTATATCACCACCCAGTGGAGCATCTCTCTCTTTTTATGGTTTGGATATGAGGGGTCTCTCAAAAGCTCCTGCATCAATGCAGAAATATTTTGAGGTGAAATGATTGGATTGTCACGATGAAATGGGAAAAACTGAAAGCATTTTCTTTACAATCTAGAACAAGACAAGGATGTTCACTTTCACCACTTCTATTCAATATAGTAGTTGAAATTCTAGGCAGAGCAATTAGGCTAGATTAAGAGAGAAAAAGCATAAAAATAGAAAACAAAGAAGTCAAATTATCACTGTAGATGACATGATCCTATACTTAGAAGATCTAAAAAGCTCCACCAGAAGATTACTAGAACCAATAAGTCAGCAAAGTAGCAGTTTACAAAATCAACATACAAAAACCAATAGCTTTCCTATATACTAATAGTGAATTTGCTTAGAAAGAAATCAGGAAAATTATTTTATTTACAATAGCCTTAAAAAATGTAGGAAAAATTCTAATCAAGGAGGTGAAAGACCTCTACAATGAAAACTGCGGAACACTGTAGAAAGACATTGAAGACACAAGATGATGGAAATACCTCCCATATTCATGGATAGACAAAGTTAATAGTTAAAATGCCCCTACTACCAAAAGGAATATAGAGATTCAGTGCAAACCCTATCAAAATACCAATGACATTCTTCACAGAACTAGAAAAAGACAGTACTAAAATAAGTTTGGAAAAATTAAAGAGCCAGAATAGCTAAAGCAATTTTAAGTCAAAAAAAGCAATGTTGGAAACATCAAAATACCTGATTTCAAATTATACTGCAGAACTACAGTAACAAAAAAATGCATGTTACTGGTATAAAAACAGACATATAGACCAATTTGTCTGTTTTAGGTATAAAATAGAAGATACAGAGACAAACTTATACATCTACAGTCATCTGAACCTTGACAAAGTTGCAAAAAACATATATTGGAGAAAAGACAGTTTTTTTTTTTTTTTTAAACAAATGGTTCTGGAAAGACTGATTAAACAGAAGGTTAAGACTATATCCACCTTGCACAAAAGTCAACTTAAAATGGATTAAAGACCTACAAATTATACCAGAAACTGTGCAACTCCTAGAAGAAAACATAGGATCAACACTTCAACAAATAGGTACAGGCAATGATGTTCTCAATAGAACCCCTAAAATTCAGAGAAAAAAATACCAAGAGTTAATAAATGGGATGTCATAAAATCAAAAAACTTCTGCACAGCAAAGAAAACCATTAAGAATGTGACGAGAGAAGCTATAGAATGAGAGAAAAATCTTTGCTAGGTGTTTGCCCGTGGATGAGTGGATAAAGAAAATGTGATATAATTGGTCATGGTGGTGCATACCTGTAATCCCAATGACTCAGGAGGCTGAGGCAGGAGGATCACAAATTTGAGGCCCTAAACAACTTAGCAAGACCATCTCAAAATAAAAAACAAAAATAAAAGAGGAACTGTGGATATAGCTCAGTGGTAGAGCACCTCTAGGTTCAATCTCCAGTACCAACAGCAATGAAACACACACACAGACACACAACACACACACACACTAGAAGCACACATCAAAAGGTTATTGAAAATGAAAGTACAGTTAGAATAAATATCCAGTGGTCTGACTCCAGAGTGAGAACTGTATCTCTGTTCCTGGGGGATCCTGACTATATACCTCTTCAGTTCCTGGTTTTGTCAGGCCTATGGACCTAATTGAGAACAACCGAGGTAGTATGTTGATAGGTCTCTTCTTTAATGAACAGTTTGCACGGGTATTTACTGATTGCTATAAATTTTAAGGCCTGGTTTTCACGTGGAGAGATGGGGGAGGTCCTTGTTTTGCCCTTGTGGTTTCCCTTCCTGTGATCAGGGCTGACATCCTGTTCTCTGGAGAGAGGTGACTACATATCCTGTCCCCTTGAGAAAGCTGATTTTATCCCCGGTCTGTCTATTCCTATGCTTCCCTCCTACCTATCAGACTGACTCGAGGGGTGACTGTAGGCATGTTGGATGTGGCTAGAGGAGGTGGGTTGCTGGGGTTGTGTACTAGAAGGGTGTATCTTCCCTGTATCACCTCCAACCCTCTCTCCACTTCCAGAACCTGCCATGAGCTGAGCAGTTTTCCTCCACTGGACACTGGCCATGATGTTTTGCCTCACCTTAAGCCGAGAGCAATGGAGTTGGCCATCTATCAACTGAGACCTCTGAAATCATGAGCCCCAAATAAACGTTGCCTCCTCTAAGTTCTTCTTGTCATTTATTTTGGTCACTGCAATGCAAAGCTGATTAAAATACTCTTAAACCATGTCCAGACAATGTTTGTCTCAGCCATTTTTGTTTTATATAGGATGTAGTTACTCTGTGTCTCACTTTGCAGGAAACTCCTCATAGACAGATTTATATGCTGGGAATATTATTTGCAGTCCAGCCAAGACAATATAATAAACCAGAGCAATGAATGCATGATGGTGGAGGGTTGTACACATTTTTTTCTGGAGTTAGAGGGTAGGGGAGGTTGGGAGGAGTCAGGGGGAAAATAAGCTATTAAATATGCATATATTAGAAATGTCAGACACTTGGCAAGCTGGCTTCTTACTTTTCTATTCTGTATATTCTATTTTATAAAGAAGGCATTTTCAGACAACTTCAAATAACAAGTTACCTACTCTACAATCAGCCAAGTTAGTGCATTAAGACAGATCACCAGGAAGACAGACACACAGTAGCATATGATTGCTGCCATTTCCGTGTTTAGACATGAAAAAAGAGAATGTTAGAGATTTGGAATCTCAAGAAGGGAACCGAATCCTAGCTTGGCTATATAATAGCTATATGGTCATATGATCTTAAGGAAGTCAATGTCTCTGTTTCAGTTATATCTTGGTGTGTCATAAACCATCCCAAAGCTTAGTGACTTCAAACAAAATAATATGAAGATTTCTCAGAAAACTTGGAATGAAACCACCATTTGACCCAGCTATCCCTCTCCTCGGTTTATACCTAAAGGACTTAAAAATCAGCATATTACAGTGACGCACCACATCAGTGTTTATAGCAGCTTAACTCACAATAGCTCAACTATGGAACCAACCTAGGTTCCCTTCAACAGATGAATGGATAAAGACAATGTGGTATATATACACAATTGAATATCACTCAGCCTTTAAAAAGAATGAAATCATGGCATTTGCTGGTAAATGGATGGAGCTGGAGAATATCATGCTAAGAGAAATAAGCCAATCCCCCAAAACTAAAAGTCGAATGTTTTCTTTGATATGCGGATGCTAACTCACAATAAGGAGGGGCAGGCTAGGGAAGAATAGAGTTATTTTAGATTAGGTAGAGGGGAGTAAAGGGAGGTGAGGAGGTATGGGAGTAGGAAGGTTAGTAGAATGAATCTGACATTATTACCTTATGTACATATATAACTACATGACTGGTGGGATTCTACATAATATACAACCAGAAAAACGAGAAATTATGCTCCATTTTTGTATGATGTATCATAGTGCATTCTACTGTTATGTATAACTAATTAAAACAAAAAATGCTTTATTCATTTTGATTTTGTGGGTCAGTGATTTCGACTGCACTTAGCAGGGATGTTCTTCTGCTGAGCTCGCCTGGGCTCCTCAGTCAGATGGCTACTTCTGGGATCTGGATAGGCCTAAATGGCTTTGCTCACATGTCCAGTGGTTGTTGGCTAGGCCTCCTTCTCCATGGCGTCTCTCATCTTCAAGGAGGCCAGCCCTGGACCTCCTTATAGTACTCTCAGGTCAAGAGAGCAAAAGTGGAAACTGTAAGGCCTCTTGAAACTGAGGCTTGGAACTCTGACAGTGTCACTTCTGCCACGTTTTTGTGGCCAAGCCCAGTGACTAGGACCACCCAGAACTCAGGCTGTGGAGACGTATACTTCATCATTTGTGCAGTATCACTCCATATGTAAAAAGAAAGGGGAGGAATCTGTGGTTGTATGTTGTAGTCTCTCCCACTCTCTCTAAATCTATTTCTAAATTTGTAAAATAGAGTTAAAAACTCCCCAAAGCAGGTCAGGATTCTTGGTTTCCTTTGCTGGCTCACTTCCTCCTCTTTTCTGTGATGCTATGTCTGAGGCTGTCTGTCCTCTCCCCCTATAATTTCTTCTTAAAGCTCTCTTATCTGTCTGAGTGTTGGCAATTCTTTTTTTTTTTTTTTTTTGCAAAGAGCCAGATAGTAAATATTTCAGTCTCTGCATCAAACTATTGGATTCTGCATTGTAGCAAAAGGCCATCACGGAGAATCTACAAATGAGTAAGCATGGCTGTGTTCCAATAAAACAGGCAGTGGACCAGTCCTGCTCTGTGCCAGTAATGCTGATTACCATCTCTTCTAGCTGTTCCCATCATGGCAACCATTCCAAAACTGAATTTGATCACGTCTCTCACTTGCTCAGCACCTTCCCATGCTTGCCAGTGGTCCCACAGGAAATCCTGGACCTGGTCTGCAAGGCCCTGAGGAATCTCACTTTCTTCACTTCTCCAGCTTTCTGTTCTTCAGCCTTCTTCCTCAGGCTCTGAACAACACTCCCAGGAGTTGATTTCCTGTTCCTTGAAAATTTCATGCTAGCCACTGCTCCCTGCCTGGATGATTCCTCACCTTCCTCTTCACCTAGTTAATTTCCACCTGTGCAACTCACAGCTCCTTTCCCTTGTTTTCAAGGAAATCTTCCTGACTTCCCCATAGGATCCAGCCCTCCTATAAGATCCCGGCCAAGTGTGCTCACTGTTTTGTCATGGCACAGTTTTTAATCCTGCCATTACATCAGATTATTGTTCAATACATTTTCCCCTCACTGTCTCACTGTGGGCATAATATATTTCTCGCCCCATTAATGCTGAGCTGGGCCGCATGATGACTTGATTTGGTCAATGGGATGTTAGTGGATATGACACAGCAAAGGCTTGAAGTGTGCTCATGTGACAGGATTTATTCTCCGACACCTCTGCCATCGCCTTGAGAAGAACATGCTTGTGGCAATTGTTGGTCTTGGAACAATAAATGCTATCTGGATTTGAGCTGTCCTGGCTGACTTGCAGACCATGAGGGTGATAACAAATGTTCATTGTGTGCCACAGAGTTTTGGGGTAGTTTGTTATGCAGCATAGATGACTGACTGATGGAATTATATCATTCTCACTCATGAGATTAAAAGATCCACAAAAAAGTAAATATGGGACTGGGTCTGTAGCTCAATGGTAGAGTGTTTGTATAGCATACACAAGAATCTAGGTTTCAGCCCTGGGAAAAATGTATGCTTGCTTTGTTCATGGTTTATTTTTGGGGTTGTTTTTGTTTTTGTTTTTTGGTGCCAGGGATTGAACCCAGGGGTGCTTAACCACTGAGCCACATCCCCATCCCTTTATTAATTTTATTTAGAGACAGGGTCTCACTGGCTTACTTAGGGCCTTGCTAAATTGCAGAGGCTGGCTTTGAATTTATGATCCTCCTGCTTCAGCCTCCTGAACTACTGGGATTACAGGCGTGTGCCACCATGCCCATCTTGCTTTGCTCATTCTTGTATTCGTATTTCTTAATATAGAAGCCTAATCAATATGTGTTGAATGAGTAAATAACTGATACAGAATATGTGTAAATATTTCATATATCATAGGCACATATTTGGTACTCATCTGATGGGGCTTTAAAATAGGTCAAGTAATCTTCAATAGAATCGATGCCCAGTTTTCTTCTGGACTTGAAAATACTCGGAGCTTTATAATTGAGGTTATAAAGAAAAATTTCTCTCCATCTATAATCAGCTGTGTATTGACTCTGCAATCATGTTCTTTTACCCACAGGAAATTTAAGGTTATTAAAGAAAATAAAAAATAAGCGCAAGTTCTGGAAGTCCTTTGCTTGTGTTACTTTGTTTTCTAATTTTAAATTGTATTAGTTTAAAGTGATAATAAAAAAAGCCATTTGGAGACAGGACAATATTATCACATCTGGAGAAACTTAATAAGATTAGGACAAAGGCTCTATTCTCTTCTTGATGCACATGTGCAATTCTCATTAACATTTGTATTATCTCGAGGAAAATATTAGAAAATGTCATGCACCATAAGCATTCCACACAAAGGGGGTTAATTAATAGGTACATGTAGCATTAATGCAGATGTTAAGCATTAACTATGATAAGTGTTCTCTAATAGCTGGTGTCCCTGGATAATTAATGCACACCAATTTCCACAGCACTTACAATACATATATATTTTTAACTGGTGCGAATTAGGAAAAAATTTGTAAAAATTTCAAATAATTCTGTAAAGCCTTCCTAAGATTTATAAATCCAATGCTTTTGTTGCTTAGATAAATCCATAAAAATAAATATGCAATTTCTATAAAACTATCCAAGATAAACTGCCCTCCAAAAAGTACCTGGGCAATTTTCTATGTATGTGAAATAATAAATGTTGGCATTTGCATGTCCTTTCAATACCAAGGTGTCTTTTTAATTCTTTATATCAACAAGATTAAGCTTCCCTCTGCAAATAAAGCAGAGATTCATTTATAAAGAACTTGTATTTTTCCTCTCTACTCACTTTGGGCCAATCTGTGTCTTGTCCATTGGATTTGTAGCCTTGCACATTTTCAATGATTATGTTAAGAAAATATAATTACAAATAGTAAAAGGCCAGACATACAGATGTGGAAGTGTGTACAGAGTTAGAACGCTGAACAATGGTATTCTAATGTATGTATTTGTGTACCCTGATATAATAATTATTTCCATCAATGAAAATATTCCCCTTTCTTTACAAAATGCGGTGTTGGATTATTTGTCATTTGAAATAACAGAGTCCCACCTGAGGCCTATCCTAAGTTGCACCACTGAATCCCCTTCAAGACCAGAGCTGCTGCCAACGGTGAGGAGCGAGGTCGGTAGAGGGACTCCAGCCTTCATCTCCTGGATAACCTGCCACGATTTTCTCCCTGCCCTTCTACTCTTCCTGGGGAAGCCCCTAGCTGATGGCAGAGCAAGATGGTGGCAGAGGGACTAGCCACTTCCTCCCAAAGCAGAACTTCTCCTACAGGCAATCTTTGCTCCCCATTGGACAGGGAGACTCGGCTTAGGTGTCTGTCACCATGGAGTTGTTTCCTGTGTTTCCTTTGTAAAATTCCAAATTATTTTGAAAAGCCACCCTAAGATTTACGCATCTAATATTTTGTTGATTAAGTGAATCCTTAAAATTTAATATGTAATTTTAAAAAGCCATTCAAGAGAAACTATCATCCAAAAAAATTCGCTTCCCATTCTATGTATATGAAATAATAAATGCTGGGTATTTGCATGTCTTTCCAATGTCAATGTGTCTTTTTGAAATACTTGATATCTACATGGAAATGCAATTTCCTTTCCGTTCATGTTGCTCCCCAATAACCCCTTCATTTCCTTGTTTCCTCTCAGTGTCTGCCTCCCATTAAATCCAAATAGCACCTTGTATTTCCCAGGGCCTAAATGACAAAGATAGGATCTGATCTGCGAAGACAAAGTTAGAAAAATTCATTACCTAAACAAACATATGAGAACCCTATATCCTGACCTAGGTAGGATGAACTAAACGGAACTTGAGAAAGGGGAATGAGTTCATTTTCTAAGACATGATGATAGGTTGGTGATAAATAAATTGACAAGGTTAAAAGGAAAGCACCTTTAAAAGCCAACAACAGAGAAATGCTGTTATACTTTTAAAATATTTCCAAAATTTTTGTCATTTTGAAATACATATTTTGGCACAGACCTTGTGTTAAAGCCTATCTTTTCTGGTAAGTAAATAAATCTCCAAATGGTTATGCCCTATAAATAAATCTATTTAACATATATTTAATACTAAAATATAATTCATAGTATCTACATGAGCAAAACCATGTTAGCCTGTGCAAACACAGGGACTAGGAAAATAGCCTCATTATTCTAAATGCAGCCTTGGAAGGAATTCATTAAAATGGCATTCTACCTGCAAAAATGTTCAACTGGCCAAAAGTCTTTTCACAGATCACATTTGGGAAACACTACTATGTTCAATGCACCCTGCTGAAGACAGTTATGATAGTTTTGAGGTGAGGAAGAGATCAAAATGCAATAAAAATTCATCTGCAATGCATAGCCAAAGAGGGAGAACAATGGAGAGAGAATACAGATATGGCCTCCAGTAAGAATGGGAGAACATGTAACAGAGCAAGTATGCATATGTTTGCAGTTACTTTAAATAGTTCCACATAGTTGCACAGGAACCCCTTTATTGTGATGCATTTGCAATAGCTGCCACAGAGTGGAGTAAGTTGAAACATGTGTGCAATCCCACCCGTAGTAGAGACAGGGAAAATAGCTGACTGATTAAGTGTGCTGTTTTGAGGGCAGCTCTGGAATGGTATTGTTAACTCGTTGGCTGCCGGTGTTGAGTTCCTGTTGCCAGCTCTTCAAGGCCATGCTGTAAGGGAAGTGTGGGGAGGGGCTGCAGGGAAGCGTGGGCATGTCCACCTGAAATGCATCATGGGTGACAGAAATGCTTCCCTGCACAGGGGAGCCTCGGACTACTTATTACAAAACTTAATAGTGCATCTGCTTTATCATAAAACCAAGAACAAAGCTTTGCAAGGTTTGAGTATAGCTTCAGAAAGAAAGGATGATTATCGGCAGACTAATCGAGTTATAGTCAGGCTTCCCTAATCCCCTTTGTGACAAAACCCTGGGCCTCATCCTCAAGAGGAAGAATCCTTCTGAGTTGGTTTAGAGAGAATACCTTAGCCTTGGTACCAGGTCACCTCCATATCTGATCAGGGTCCTCTCCTCTACCATCTCCTGGATGATGTCTGGTCACCTGGTTTGCCTTTTGCAAGAATCCTGTCAAGTCAGTCTAGTCAGAATCCCCCTGAAGCCTGGTGTTTTCTCTTAGTCATTTTATGTCCACTGACCCCATCCAACTTCTGGTCTACACGTCCCTCTTTCCTTGTCTCCCCTAGTGCAATATATCATTGCAATAGTCCCTTTTGGGATAAAGTCCTCTTTACTGTCCTTAACAAGTGTCAGGATTGTTTGTTCTTTAATATAGACAATGTTCCCATTTTTTCTCTTTTGGGGTTTCCTTAAGTGCATTTCTACTGTGTTTACTCACTGTTCCCCCACTGCTCTGGTCCTACTAACATGGTCACAATTACCAATATTCATTTAAAGTTACCGTTATTTATAATGGATATATTTCTACTGTTATAATTTGGGCCTGGAATGTTCCCCAAAAAGTCACTGTTGAAGGATATGTTGCAACCCTTCTCCTTTCCTCTCTTTTTTTCCCCTGGCCACATAATGTGAGCAGCTTTCCTTTGTCATGAGCTTCCTCCCACAGGACTAAAACCACCTGGGCCAAGTTACCATGGATTGAAAACTCTGGAACTGTGAGACAAAATAGACCTTTTCTCCTTTAAATTGATTTATCTCAGGTATTTTGCCAAGCGGTGGTGGTCTTCACCACCATGCCTCCTGGTTCTGTGAGAATAAAGAAGTCCTGGTAGAATTAGTCTGCTGATAATTGTACATAACTCGTGGGTAGCATGCTAGATGATATAATGTGTGGGAGGTAGGCAACTGTCACTGACGAGGAAGGAGGTGACAGGTGTGTGGACATCTGTTAGGCATATCATGGTAGGAAAAAAAAATGCCCAACGATCCTCTGAGTATGTAGCTCTCGCCACTCTAATTTTCTTCTAATATACTACAGTCAGTGCAATGACTTTGGCTCACAGTCGTCATGCTCATTGAGTTGGTGCAAAGGTACTGTGGGTGGTGGGTGGGGGGAGAAGAGCCAAGGACGTGGTGACAAAGGACTGGAAGGAAAAAGAATACAAAAGCCAGGACTGTAGGATGGGAAATAAAGGAAAGAGATTGTGAGGGTTTGAATATTTGGGCCCCATTCATATATTACAATCCCCTCAAGATGAAGCCCCTAGGAGGGGGCCCTTTGGGTGAAGCTATCATGAATGGGATTAGTGTCCTGATGAAAGATGCTCCATGTGAGGGTATAGCTGGAAGGCACAATATATGAACCAGAAAGTCGACCTTCACCCGGCACTAAATGTACCAGCACTTTGACCTTGGATTTCCCAGCCCCCAGAACCATGAACAATACATTCCTGTTGTTTATAAGCTACATAGTTTGTAGTATTTTGCTACAGCATTTTGAATAGGCTAAGACAGAGATCTTTCTACTGGGGACTCATAAGCCTTATAAAATGAGTGAACTTGTGTGAGTGATCTCATTCTGATTGTGGTCCAGCCTGGGAAAACATCCAGGCTCCAGTGTTGGGAGGGGAGGTCTCACTCACTGCTCTCCATCGGCCACTGAGGAAATGAACTCATTGGTGAGACTGGGTCTTTTGTTAGGCATACCATTCATAAATTATTTGCAAATGTGGCCTTTATATTGTTTTTCTTGTAAATTAAACCCTTTTCTACAAATTAGACTATTTGGAAGATCAGTGGGATTGGGTAAGGGTGAGAGGGGATGAGGGGCAAGAGGTGAGCGTGTAATCTCCATCCAACATAAATGTTAAATGATAATACTAGGGATATCATAATATGTATATTTCTAAAGATAGTAGCCTGGACTCTTTGAAGCTTTGGAAGTGATATCAGAATTGCAAATGGGAATCATCTAATTACTTTGAGGAATATTCGGAGCCTTCTTTATTTGTTGAAATAGCACCACTGGGTTGGGTATATATGTCAAGGGCAAATTACAAATTTATTGTTATAGCAGTAGCACTAGTAGGTTAGTGAGTCAATAAAAGGTCATAATTTATTATAAAAAGGACAGTAAGGAGAGGAGGGGGAAGATCTGTGGGCAGTTTCTCCTTCCCTTCACCCTTAGGGTTTTTTAATCTTTAAAGGTGCCAGACAATTCATTTGGAGTTTCAGTACAAGTTTCAGCATGTTGTTTGCATAAATGTGTGGCACTATGAGATATTGGCCTACAAACATAAATTAGATTGTTGCTTCTAGGACAGACACCTGAATTTATTTATTCTTTTAAAAGCAAAAAATAATTACAAATGGTTACACATTCCCATTAGATGTTTAGTAATACCTATAAGGGAGTGCGGTTTGAGGGGGAGAAGTATGATCCAAGTATTAATATTTATGAGTTTCGTAGGAATACTCAGATTCTGCCCCTAGAAATATGAAAATTTAATGAACACATTTGCAAGCTTGAAATGGTCTATGTCTGTGACTATGTAATGCCTAGTTAGATCAAAAATGAAAAACGCGGTTGACCAACAGGTTGATTAGTTGACCCGATGGCTAAAAATAACTTTGAATGTTGATTTTCTACTAACGTGGGTTGTGAGCTTTTAATCGATTGGTTGATTGATCATATTTTTGAGGAGGGTTCTACTACTAATGCACTGGTCACCCTTTAGCTTCCTCTCAATCCAGGGCTATTTATAGATACTCTCTAAAATGATTCAGAGATTTTAGGGCCTCAGGCTACCTCTTCAGGATTTTGACCTGGCTTTTTCCTGAGGTTTATGGTGTTTGACTCATTGCTTCACTCTCTGGCTTTTTTCTCTTTTCTTTTAGATAAATTTTTAATTTGTAAGCAATAGTGATGGGGGTACAGGTGGAAAGGCCAGTTCAGACCCAAGGCACTTAAACAATAGGTTGAGAGCTTGGGCATTAGATCATACCTAAGTTTAACTCCTAATTTTTAGAGGTTTTTAAGTAGAGAAAAATATGACGAGAGTGAATGCTTTGTCATTCAATATCTTACCGATACCTAGACTTCTCTGTATATTGACTTTTATTCATATCTGGTCTTTCATATCTTGCTGATTTTTCTTGGCTAATACGTTGTCACTTTTGCCCTTTGCTTTTATAATGGGGACATCAATTTGGCTGTCCTGACCCTTTCCTATGATACATGGTAGGTTTTCTCTAGGAGAGGACTGTTAGCTGGGGCCATTTTCTACTTGACCTCACCTACTGTTCCGAAGTGATTGGTTTCACAACAGATAGTTCATGCTGATGCTTCTGAGGATCTAAACTTGAAATGAGAATCAGAAACAAGAAGTACTTGGTACTGGGGTCATAATACAGAAACCCCAGGCCTGCCAGGGAAGGCCTGGGAACATTGCTGGTTCTACATGTCTGAGAATTGATTTGTCCACTTTCCCTTCAGTTCCATAGGACATCCCAATATGCTTGCTTTGATTTCTGTTTTGTTTGTTTATTAGGTTAGTTAGAGCTGGTTTCTTAAGCAATACAATAGCCACATTATTTAATAAAACAAAGGGCCTCAAACAAGGGACTCATTTACTAATTAAAACTACTTTTATTTTGTAGACATACAGAATAGAATCATTCTTTTTCTTTTTCTTGTTTTCCTGCTCTGACCAAGAAATTATAAAGAATAAATAGAGCACTAACTCAGGTAGGACAATAAAAGGAGGGAAAGGATCTAATATTTATTGACTATAGGCAGCATAGAACAGTGGAAGGTATATGGGTGTGGAGATAAGGAGATTTGGGCTAAAAATGTGATCTGTAACTTGCTATCCATATGATCTTGGATAAATTCCCTAACCTCTCAGAGCCTCATTTGCCTTATATGTAATAATAATATCAATTCTGTGGGACTCTTTTGAAGATTTTTAAAAGTCACAGCGGGAAAGGGTCTTGAATGGTTCCAAAGTGACAATACTATCCGGTGTCACTAATTGAGGGATTCAAATGGAAACTCCTGTATTTGAGTGCCTTTGTGTCAGGCACTGCACATGACTTTTTACCTGTATAGTTAGTTATCCATTGAGGACAGAACAATAGTGGGTAATGTTGTTTTGCATGTTGAAAACTGAATGAAATAAAATGTAATTATTTAAAGTGAGTCTTTGAAGGAGTTATGATTCTCAGATTTAACACCGAACTTAGGAATGCTCATGGGACTCAGGAAGGACTTAGGAGACTGGCATTCTGGTTAAGAATATAAACCTGTGTCTGTATGACATGACAGCAATTCTGAGAGTCAGGTTTCTTGTTGTATATGAGAATTTCAGAATGGGTGTGTAAATTTCTGTCTACTGTAGAAATAAAGACCTCTATTATTTTGGGGAAGAGATGAGTTTTTTAGAGCACTGGCCATCAAAGTAGCCTCAACAGAATAGTACTGACACCTGGATGTCATTTTGTAAATTTATATGTGAGGGAGAGAAGGGATTGGCTGTTCTGATGATTGGCAGAAACCAAGGATGCTACATGTCTTGCTATACTGGGGTTTGCACTATAGAACAAAGAACTGTTTCCTGACTGTAGGACAGTTTTCCAGGTGGCCTTCAACTGACCCACATAGGATGCGTTGGGAATGCAATCTCCTGAGATAAGGAAAAACTGGCCAGAATATCCTGGGCTCTGTTGCAGTCCTGCAACAGAATTCTAGAAACAGAATGTAAGTCAGTGCTTTAGCCTAGAGTGTCATGTTATCCTGGGGCATAAAATCCAGAGTGGGCTGCTTTTTAGGGTCCTTTAACAGTGGTACAAATGGAGCACATAACAACAAGACTCATCTGTCCCCTAGATAGGTCTCCTAAACCTTGAGGGACTGGCTCATCAAGAATGTGAGGCTTCTGTTGTCCCTTGCTGCCTATCTGTAAGTAATGGACATATTTCATGTAACTTTGTGTGAGTGTTCTGTGTCACCAGACTCAGGCAAGTAGTAAAAGTACAGCTCAAGATGCAGTGGGAAAAAGTGATGATCTAGTTTGCATCTGGAATGCTCCCCAAAGCCCATCATTCAATGTTTGGTCTCCAGCCAGTGGCACTATTTGGAGGTGGAGGAACCTTTAGGAGGTAGGGTCTAATGGAAGGAAGTTAGGACATGGAGAATGTGCCATTGAAGGGGATATTCTTCTTCTTCCCCTCTTTGCTTCTTGGATGCCATGAGGTGAACACTCCTCCTCTGCCACTGGTTCTGTCTGTGATGTACTCTGCTACCCCAGGCCCAAAGCAACAGGGGCAAGCAACCATTGGCTGAAACCTCTGAAAGCATGAGCCAAAATAAACCTTTCCTCCTTATAAGTTGATTATCTGAGGTATTTCATTATAATATTGGAAAACTGACTAACACAGGTGGCCACCACTGCACAGGGAACCTGCATTGAATTGCAATGCCCCTGCACAACTTGAACTTCATGAACTTCACATAGGTGAAAAATATGCTCACAATTATCTGAGTCTAAAACACAACTCTTCTGCATTTAAAGGCGAAGTGTTTTGTATAGGTTTAATACACACTGAATTTTATATGAATGCAATTATTGTGTAAACAATGAATTATTGTGCTTTGCTCTCCTTGGACCTAGACTAGCAGAAATGCACCATTTCAGATGCATTCCAATTGCTCAGGGGCCCTGAGGCACAGGTCACAATCACAGTGATCCTATGGATAGAGGCAGCACCTGACAACTACCTGTGTCTTCTGGTGCATCTGAGACCATAAATTCTACACGGTGGTTTCTGTACTTCTCCTTGACATTTCAGTTTTGTCACTGTAGATAGTTATTTTAATTTTTTTGTTGTTGTTGGTTGAGAAAAGCATACTACTGATGAAATTCACTGTGTGACAATAAAAGGGACATATTTGATAAAAAGGAGGCATTGGATTTGATGAGATTGAGATTGAGCAGCATCAGTTGAAGGAGGCTGCTAACCCCGAATGATCTCCAATTGCAATGAAGAAGATATTGAAAGCATCTTTCCAGGATCTCGGAAGAAAGCACAGGGTTTTAATTTTGACCTAGTGGAGTAGTAATAAACTTTAAATCTTGTCTAATCACACCTTTATACTCAGAGCATTTCTAGTACTGGATGATTTCATTCTAAATTGCAAATGTTGTCAGTGTAAGGTGAAAATAGCCCTTCTATTATTAATTTTCACATCCCTTCTTTAAAAGCCTAAGGCAGTTCCTGCCCCAGGGGGTTCCCCTCCCGAATCTTCCCCCTGGGAAACAAAGCCTAACCGTTCAGGTTAGCACATCAAAAGAAGACGGCTACTGCTTATCTGCCCCCAATTTTAAAGTGACCAATCCGTAGCTCGCCATGCGGTTTGTAGTGGACTCTATAAAATCCCTCCCGCGTGTCCCCTCTTTCTCTTTTTCCTCTTTCCTTCGCCTGGGCGCCCACTCCCCTGAATAAAGGATTTCCTGGCTGCACGAGGTGTCCGTGTCTGGCTAGCCGATACCCTAACAGTCAGTCCCAAGCCTAGGAAAAGTCAGCATTAGCCACGCGTTGTTAGAGCCCAAGGCACCACATTTACCAGGCATGACCTACCTAGCGCTAGATGAGGTATCCTTGCAAGAGGACATTGCCCACAGCCACAGTGTAGCCTTGTAGCTCCTAGACCGTGACAGCTTATGAACATGGCCTCCTCCCAGACTCCTCTTTAATCCTGTCTTTCAGTTGATCCCATACTTAGAAAAACAATGAGAAAATAATTTATTCTGTATTCAAACATGTACCATTAGAACAATAGTGAGAAGAAGGAAGATCATTCTAATGGAGGGCTGATCAGATTTTGGCACTAATGCTAGAAATGAGCAGTTGACAATCAGTGACATTCATGACCAGATAATCACATTTGAGCCTTCCTTGAGGGGAGGTTCCAACATTTCTGTTGTACATATTAATTGTAGAGAATTGCACATGCAGATGTGTTTGTGGTCTGCTTTTTAAAAAAACATAAAGAAAAGGAATAAATAGTGAAATCCTGGTTTCCACTGATATTCCGATCCATTGCCTTTGCTTCCTTTTCTTAGGAAGGCATTTTCCAAATATTTTTAGCTCTTAATATTTTCTTCCTTTTATTTAGCAAATCCAAAATCTAAATTTTGCAACCTTAACGAAGTGAGGGTGAGTTTGGCAATAGATGCGAACCTTAAGAATAACATAGTGGACATTTCCACTTTCAATGTTTCCTTTATGGTCGTTGGGCGATTTTAAGGTAATAAAATTGTAATGAGCTTTCTAAATGAGGATGCCTCGGCCGACTGTTTCATGAGAAAAAAATGGAAGTAATTTGGGAGAAGCAGACTGGCTGCTGCTCTCCCTCTCACTCTCTGTCTTGCTCACTAGATTGTTATTGCCCAGAGTTGGCCTGCCTTTATCCCTTTGTTCCTGCAAACCTCTTATCAGCTTCAAATCCTAGGCCTATGAAATCATGCTTTTGTAAAGCTGTAGATAACCTGCTCACTGCCTTGTGAAAAGATTGATTCTCTGTATCTTCAACTTTGCTCGGAAAAGAAAAAAAAAAAAAAAGGTCAAGGGGAGGTGTCACATAGATTCCTTCCCAGGAAACTCTAGAGGAAGGTCATAGTGAATATGCACATTTCCAGATGAGGGACAACCCCCTGGGCTCAGGGCTGAAGGATCCCAAAGAGCCCTGGATGGAAACTCCAGGATAAGGAAATGGTTTGCTGCCTTCTAATTTCCTGAAAGGAATTCCTTTGAAGTTGTCCCTTCTGAAGACGCCAGTGGATCCAGCTAACATGATTATCAGATATAAAATCAAAGGCCATTCTTCACTGTCTGAGAGTCATCTTTGCAAGTTTGAAGTTGTCATTTCCACTCAAAAAATGGAGCTCTAGATCCTGGCTGCGGGAAGGGGCAATTTTTGCCAAAATGCTCTAAGTAGCATTGTTTTTTTCCTCTAGAAGAGTGTATTTTTTTTCTTTCCGATTAATTACTATACTGCTTCTGGGGTGATATATTTGGATTAGTCCTCAAGTATCTTCTAACCTGGCTGGTGGAGCCGTCAGACTATGAGGTGGGTGACCTCTCCCTCTGCACTGCTTGTGAGAGCTTGCATTGAACTTGCCGGCTCCTGCACTGTATGAGTGTCTATGATGCCGGGTTAGCACTTAATTATTCATTGGCTGGAACAGCTGACTGTATTAGGCAGAACACTTTCAGGCAACAGACAGAAATCCAACTCAACTTGCCTTTAAAAAAGAAAAGAATCTGTTGATTCATGTAGCCAAAAATTCCTGAGGTCATATGATGTCAGACATATCTAGATCCTGGAGCTCAATGGCTGGGGCCAGGCTCCATCTCTCCTAATCTCTCAGCTCTGCTTCCCTCTGGTTTGACTTAACTCAGACAAGGGCTCTTGCCATGTGTTAGCAAGATGGCCCTAGCAGAAAGATTTTCTTTCTAAAAAATTCCCCAAACAGAGTTAACTAGCATGCATGGAATATTTAATAGGTACCAGGCACTGTTTTAAGCAGTTTACACTTATCATATTACTTAAACTGTCTCACAATCCTATGACCAAGAATTATCTTTTTTATTTCCTACACAAGGAACCAGAGCCACGAGAGAACAGGTAACTTACCAAGTTCTTACACATGGTAATTAGTGCAGATGGAATTTCAACCCAGGTAGTTTGCTCCAAAGTCTGTTAGCTTAATTACTATAGCATATTTGAATTAACTCAGATTAGGTTGACTTGGATCATATTTCCATTCCTGAACCAAACTTTGTGGCTTTGATTGACCAGCTTTGGATTACCGTCTACTCCCAGAACCCAAAACAAATTGATGGAGGATGGATGAAAGGTGTGTTTTTCCAACGGTAAATCAGAAGGGAATATGGATTCTAAGCAAAATAAACATCTGATTTTCACTAAACTGTCCATTGTTTTACATGGGTTGATTTTTTCTCTTCAAAACACACAGTTAAATATGAGGCACATATCAGATGCTGACTGATTGATTTATTGACTGATGATTCTTTTGGGGAGATGGTTTTGAGGCTGATTGACTGTGGAAAGAGCCACCTGTCTGCAGCAAGGAGGGGTGCAGGGTATAGCAGAATGGGGTGCACTGAGGAGGAAATCAAATGGTAGCCTAGAACTGCAGTGGAATGTTTTGAAAGCAAACCAGCCGTGTGACTTGGTTGACCATTGACCGCTAGAAGAACCGCGGTTAATAATGTAGGTGTAAGCCTGAGACACTAATGGATGGAGGCTTCCGGAATATCACCCTTCCCTTCACTCATCCACTTGTTTGTTCCTTTAGCTAGTGAAGTACAATGAGCCTAGACCAGATGGACTTTATGCTCTAGGATGGGGCAGGTAAAAACATTTGAAAGGTGATGTTTAAATGGGGACTAAAGATGATTTGCAGATCCAGGGATTTGAAGGAGGGGAAGGGAAAGAAGCACTCTATTCAAAATAATTAATTCCATAAATATTTACTGAGCAGACTACATGCAAGGCAGTGTTCTAGGTGCCAGGATACAGCAATGAAGAATAGACAAAGTCTCTGGACCCCTGTAGCTTATTTTCAAGGGGAGGAGACAATAAAGAGATACATAAATAAAAACAGGGCAGTAAGTAGAATATTGAAAACTAAAACAAACTAAATAAGAATAATAGGGAATGCGTGGGGAGGATGGGGTTATTTTGTTTGAGGTGATTTGAGAAGTTCTTTCAGAAGGTGGTGTTTCAGCACAGATCCATAGGAAGTGAGAGAATGTGTGATAAAACTATCTTGAAGAACAGTGTTTTGGGTGGAGGGAGCAACCAATGCCGCAGCCTGAGGTGGGATGTAATGGTGGGTTTGTGAAACACACCTGTGAAAGCAGAGTGAGAAATATGGGGTGCCAGAGAAACACACCTGCAGGAGACAAATTAGATTGGTGGGCAGTGCAGTATTGGGAAGCCAGGGGATGCAGCTAGAGGCAATCTCAATATCTGGCTTCATTTTGAATGAGATGGAAAGCCAATGGAAGATTTCAAGCTGGGAAAGCTAGAATAACCTGACATATTAGAATATAAAGGATTGTTTTGCTGGCTGTACTGGGAATTTACTATAGAAATAGAAACAAGGAGATATTTTGGGAGCTCGTGCAATAACCCAGGAAGTGAGGATGGTGGCTGGGATCAGGGTGGTGGCAGTGAAGCTGGCGAGATGTGGTTGGATTCTGGTTGTATTGTTAAGGTGAAGCCAGCTGGATTTGCTGTTAAGGAAAATGAGAGAGAGAGAAATCAAGGGAACTTCTAAGGCTTATGGCCTAAAGAAATGAAAGAAAAACCCTTGCTGTTTACTGAAGTAGGGAAGACTGTGGGAAGAGAGAGGTTTGAGAAGATCAAATGAACTTTGAACACACAATTTCAAGATGCCTATTAGACACCTAAGCTATTGGTTTCTAGCCTGACTTCTAGTTGTAAATTTGGGGGAGATCAAAACAACACATTTTACTGTCTCTGACTTCAGCCCTTAGGAGAATCTGATGTATAATAGGAACTTAGCAGATTTGTTCAGTCTTTGGATGAATGAATGGGGGAGGTAGGAAAGGAAACTTAGTGCCAGAACACCAAAGCCTTTATGGGAGAGGAAATGACAGTCACTGAAGGTATATTAGCAGAGAATCATCATGGTCAATGCTGTGATGTAAGAAGACTGACTTGCTGGATGTCGACCATAGTTTGGCTATGGTGTAAGAGGTGAGGCCTACTGGGAATTTATAATTGGCTTTCTCCACTCTCTGCCTGTCTTTTAAAAATAAATAAATAAATAAATTTGTCTGTTTATTTGTTTATTTATTTATACCAGGGATTGTGCCCCACGGGCACTTAACTACTAAGCCACATCTCAGCCCTTAAATTTTTTTTTTTTTTTAAATTTTGAGACAAGATCTTGCTAAGTTGCTTAGGGCTTTGCTAAGTTGCTGAGACTGGCCTTGAATTTGCAATTCTCCTGTCTTAGCCTCCCAAGTTGCTGGGATTACAGGTGTGTGTCACCATACCTGGTTGCCTGCCTGGCTTTTGATATGATCCCTTCATCTTTCATTTTTGCCATTGTGATGCCATCTGCCATGAAACCTTCACCAAGCTAATGTCAGGGCTGTGCCCTTGAACCTCCAGAACTGGAAATGAAATAAACGTTTTTTTCATTATGAGTTTATCCAACCTTGGGTATTTTACAGAAAATGGACTAATATAGGGCCCAAGTCTTTCAGAAATCAGTCACCATTGCAAAGCTGCCCTCCTAGATCCTACTTTATATTTCTGGACTGTCTACATTCTTGACAGAAAGGAGCCTGACCACAGATGTCTGACTCTGTAACTCCTTGGACTTGGCGTTTGGGCTAGAATTCTACTGAAGCTGAATCCTGACTTCCTTTTCTGGGTGAGTCTATTTCAGCAGTCCCCAGGTTCCAGGGCTGTGCAATCCTGCCCTTGGTACTGGTCTGAACCAAGCCACTGCTTGACCTGAAGAGGATGCAGTTGTGTGGTTGTATAGATTACAGCACAGAAAGGAGAATGGTGGAAGGGAGAGGCTTGCTGTGGGGGTCACAGGCCATCAACTACATGGTGTTGGTGGCAGCAGCTAGCAGAGAGGATAGGCTCCCTTCTTTATAAGGAAGGTGAGCAGGTACGCTCTTAGGTCGATTTTTTCCATTTGAGTATTGCATATGGTTGTAAACGTTTATTACCTCATGATAAATTTTACTCTGAACATTATTTTAGCAGATTCTCCGTGAACTCTAAACCCTTTACAATTTTTCTTCACATGGACTCTTCTTCCCAGTAGTTTTTTCAGACATAAGTTTTCACAATCAGCTCTTTTTCATTTGTTCTATGTGATGTTATCTTGAATAATAAACAGCCACATGGACTCAAGGAAAAATACATTCGAAGATCATATTTCATTTCTTCCTAGTTTTGCAACACACACACACAAACCTACAATCTCATTCAGTAGTAAAAATAGTACTTTACAAGACCCAGGAGAGAGATTGGTTTATACTTTTTTAAATATAGTATACATTTATTTATCATTTGTTTTTAGTTGCTGTTTGTGTAGTTATTTTTATCCCCCTCCTTCCTAGTTTTTGCCCTACTCTTGGCAGCCAGAGCAATCAGCATAAAAGCTGATAAAGGTGGGATCCACAGACAGCGGGTCCCAAACCATTCAGAAAAAGTGGATATTGCTTTAGAAATAGGTTAGAGCAGAGTGTCCAAATACCCCTTTGCATAGGGATACCATGAAGAGTTGGTTAGAGCTATGGATTTTGGATCCCATCAAGGAGTCTGGGTCTGGAGATCTGGTTATTTTTAATAACCTCCTCATGTAACTATGGAGTACATCTATGTTTGAGAACTGTATGACTGACATTCTTTTTTTCTTTTTCTTTTTTTGTGGTACTGGATTAGCCCAGGGCCTCACACATGCTAGGAAGTACTTTGCCACTGAGTTACATCCTTAACTCTTTTTAGTTTGAGACAGGATATTGCTAAGTAGTTGAGGTTGGACTCCAACTTGAGATCTTCCTGCTGCAGTTTCCTGCATTGCTGGGATTACAGGTATGCACCAGCACACCTGGCACTTTTTTCTTTTTCTTTTTTAGTTATTTTATTTAAATGTGTTTCAAGTCATAGTACATAACCAGAGCTCAGTTTTTCCATTTCTCTGGTTGCAAACTAGATAAAGTCACACCATTTGTGTCTTCATACATGCACCAGGGGTAGTAATGACGATCTCAATCAACCACCATTACTATACCCATTCCCCTTTCCTTTCTCCCACCTCCCCCTGCTGTACCCAGAGTTCCTGTATTTCTCCTATGTTTCCCGTTCCCACTCCCCTTATGTATCCTCATCCACTAATCAGAGAGAACATTCGGCATTTGGTTTTTTGGGATTGGCTTACTTCACTAAGCATAATGTTCTCCAATTCCATCCATTTGCCTGCAAATGCCATAATTTTATTCTCTCTTATTGCTGTATAATATTCCATTGTGTATATGTACCATAGTTTCTTTATCCATTCATCTATTGAAGGGCATCTGGGTTGCTTCCATAGTTTTGCAATTGTGAATTGTGCTGCTATAAACATTGAGGTGACTGCTGTATTGTAGTGTGCTGATTTTAAATCTTTAGGGTATAAGCCAAGGAGTGGGATAGCTGGATCGAATGGTAGTTCCATACCAAGTTTTTTAAGAAATCTCCAAGCTGCTTTCCAGATTGGTTGCACCAATTTGCAGTCCCACCAACAACGCTTGAGTGTACCTTTTTCACCGCATCCTTGCCAGCACTTATTGTTCCCGGTGTTTTGGATAGCTGCCATTCTGACTGGTGTGAGATGAAATCTGAGTGTAGTTTTGATTTGCATTTCTCTAATAGCTAGAGATGATGAACATTTCTTCATATATATATATATATATATATATATATATATATATATATATTTATTGATTGATTGTATTTCTTCTTCTGAGAAGTTTCTATTCAGCTCCTTAGCCCATTTATTGATTGGGTTATTTGGTTTTTTGGTGTTAAGTTTTTTGAGTTCTTTATATATCCTGGAGATCAGTGCTCTATCTGATGTGCGAGTGGCAAAAATTTGCTCCCAGAATATAGGTTCTCTGTTCACCTCATTGATAGTTTCTTTTGCT